>JAPDSC010073383.1:0-11203 GCA_026290005.1 Latrodectus geometricus | reverse complement strand
GGTCTCTAAATTTTTTTTATTCTAAGTGATTAATGATGGAGTTATTTTTGCATAATTCAGTAAGTTTATACCAATTGTTAAACTAAATTTGAACTATCATTCATTAAATTAATAATTTATTTTTTAAAATTTTATTTATGAAAATGACCAATATGAAACTGCATTTACTAATTCTACAGTGAAATCATACAAAAGTTGAAGAATAAATTATTGGTGAGAATTTTGGAGTTACATATTAATAGTTGAACCCAAATAATTCAGAAGTGATTTAAAATATATATATATATATTATTTTCGGTATTTTATACCATTTTCGGTTTGTATGTCACTCAATGCTCATTTTTTGAGACGACGAGAGCAAATTTACCTACACTTCAAAGTAGATTCTAAACCACTACAACATCTAACCTCGAAAAGAGGCTCACAAACGATTGAACCATTCTACTACCGGCTTTTTTGTATCAATGATTGAAATCTAGACTCAATGGAGAGACTGCAAACGACCATACAAATGATTTATTTGCTGTGATAAAATTACTATTAAAACATTGTAGGCAAAATATTTTTATAATATAGTATGATATAAATAGCTTGATAAAAAATAATTGCACCTTACTTTAGGAGTGAAAATAAAGTATAGAAATCTCGTATTGTGTAATATTGAAAAATGTTCCATTAAATATTCACATTTTTATTAATTTAACTTATTATTATGATATTTATTTAATTTTTCAAAAATTATAAATTATTTGGAAAGTTTAAAATTTTTTAAAAACATCTGCGTAATATCATTTAATTCAAACATTTATTGTCACACAATTTTTCATGACTAATTAATATTTCTGTATTAACTCATTATAAATATAATTTGAATTGAGTGTTATGTAAAAAAAATATTCAATGTTCTATAAAATTTATCATTTACATAAAAGTCTAAAATTAATAATAAAATAATTAAAAATTAATTACAAAATATGGTCACATGATCGATTAAAATAAAGTTTTTCGTGATCATAAAGAAAGAAAGCAAGAGCAAAAATATTAAAAGTTTGAAAAACTTCATATTGAAATTGTTTTTTTTTTTATCTAGGAGAAAGTTTGATAGGCATGTAAGTTAAAAAATGAACTATTTTTCTCCACTTTTTTCTCGAATCCAGGTGATGAGGAAGATGCAGGATAAGAGAGAAACTTAAGTCGGATGCTACTATTGGCTGCGTCACTTCTAGGAGAGAAAGGATGCTGAAGCTTTGTTTTCATTGGATGATATCACGGAGGTCGGAGAGCAGGGATTGGAAGAGGTAGGCGTTGAGTGAGAATGAGGGACAGAAAGGGGTGACAGCCAATGTAGAGATGGGTTTGGGAAAGAAAGGGTTTGCCATGTGATAGACAGCCAATAACGATGTGAGGCCTGCAGTGGGTTTCATCCTCGAGTCCTATTAAATAAGGCGCGAATTTCAAATTAATATTGCCATGTAATAATTTTCCCAAACAAAAAAATCAAAAATTCTCTTAAATTAAAACAATTTTATTCTTATTGAATATTTCACTAAGATAATAATCTCAATTTATGGTTCGAAAATAAAATTGCAATACAATGATTACTTTTACCGGACATAAAATTTTAGTGCATATCTTAATACGAAATTAATTATAAATAATCATAACAAAACACATTATCTCTTTTAGAACTATTTAAAATACTGTTAAAATATATATTAATGATAAAGCAATTGTACTGGAAGTATTCAAAAGTATATGTATATTTTATTTATTGTATATTATGTATATTTTATTTATTTCATTATCAATAAATATTATGAATTTTTAATTAATGCCCAGTCGCATTAAAGATAAATCAAAAATTGAAAAAGCATATTTAAAAAATAATAAAATTGGGTTTCAATGTTAATTTGTTAAGTAAAAAATAAAACGGGTAGCTATTATTTTGTTGTTTTTATTATCTGAAAGTAAGAAACTTAAAATAATGAGAGCTTTTAGTGAATGTTTTCTAACGAATTATCTCAAATTCCCAGTAGTTTACAAATGAATATAAGTATTTAAAGATCAAGTTTGAAAAAAAATTAATATGCTTATTTCAATAATCAAATTTAATGAATAATAATTAATAACATTTATTTCAATTGTAACCTTAATCAAGCAATTGAAATGCGAAACAATTGTTGATTTTTTATGACTATTTGGCAGAAAGAAAGTAGCAATTAAAAGAAGGAAACTTTTTCCGATATCAAAACATTTAAATTCAATTATTGGTTCTTCTTATGTTTGTAAATTTCAATTGTTATTTTTCTTAATTATTAAGTGGTTGTTTCATTTTCAATACTAATTTTTCTTGAATCAAAAATTTCTATTTACTTTTCGAATCAAATTAATAGACAAAAAATTTAATGTTACTTAAATAGTCTGAGAAAAAAAAATGAATAGGTTATCTTAATGATGAGGAAAATAATTAACAATACTCACAACTAAATATGAATAATCTTCTTATTTTTATTCTGTAGTTGCTGACTACTAAGAAATTTAGTTTTCTTCTTATAGTTTCTTTAATCTTCTTATATAGTATAAATATAAAATCTTCTTATGTATAGTTAGTTATTATGATAGTCTCATGTTTCACATATGTAACCAGTTTTAACCTTCTTATTGTAAATTTCTAATGGTCTGTCACTGATTAGTAAATAAATAAATGAATTGAATTTGGATGATTCTAGGAAAGATAAGCTTATAATAATAACACAATAAATTTTCTTTAATGATTAGAACATATATCTTTTAATGTTATAATTCATAACTTCATAAAATGTTGATTTTAAATTTTTGTACAAATTTAATTTGTAGAAATCACTAATTAAATTTATGTCTTGTCAAAAAACAAACAAGTTTGTATTGTCAAAACAAGTAATAGTCTTTTTTTTTTCTATTTATTTAACAGCCCTTGTTGAGCCAAGCTCTCAAATATATTTTCTATTCTGATTTCGGTTCAGCAATTTTTCTTCACATAGTCATACTTAAAATTTTAAAATTTTCCTCTACCCAATAAATTCTTCTTACCTGGTCTTATTCCAATGTATAGCACAAATAAGTTTAGGATTGAAAATTTTAAATGTCAAAGAAAAAGTTCTTTTTGGAAAATATTGATCATAAACATCATAGATTTCTTTTTAAGTATTATTTTATTCAATTAAATTTCACCTTAAATTTAAATCAAAATATATATTTCAATTTCAAAATATAATTTTTATTTCTCTGTTATGATCTACGTTGGTGGTAAATAAAAAATAATTTGGTAAAAACCATCTTCTGGTAAAACTGTCAAGAACAATCATTTTAAAATTTAATTTAAAAGAAACTGATGTGGACAAAAAACCGAGTTATAGCCAAACGCATTTTTTGTAAAAAAGAAAGAAAGTTGTTAAAAGGAATTACAGAATAGTATAATTTTTTTCAAAAAATATATAAGCTCTTCTAAATGGTTAATCTGCTAAATTCAGATAAAATCGCATATAATCATTTTATTTTTTAGACTAAAAATTCTTTCATTTTTTTTAATTGCAACTGGAGTCTCATATGATTCTATATAGGTTTTAAAAACAATTTACCGCAAACATCAAATAAAAATTTTCGAAAACAATTAAAGAACACTGAACTGTGTACCTCAGTCACAGTTTATATCGATTTCAAAAGGAAGTGGTTCTTTATTACCTGTATTCATTTGTCCCTTAGACGTTTACTTAAACAAAATAAACATGGCATTAGTGCTCCAAAAAGCCTGATTCTTTATTAGAACTTTAGTATATAATTGTCGTTCACAGGCATATAATTTCCCTTTCTTGAATCTTGAAAATAAAACAAAATAATGTTTCAAGAATTCCATGTAACAACATTCAATTGGCTTGTGTCACATAAGTAAAAGTTCAAAGTAATTATTTAAACAAAAGAACTCTACAAACCATCCATTAAGCGCTGTTATAAAACATTATCAGTAAAAGGGTAGATTGAATTTTATAGTATATTTTCAAATTGTATGGCATATTCATTTTCGTTGATGTTATATGCAATCAACCATTAAGAACATTAATTAAAAAAAACTGCTGAAAAATGTTTCAATTGGAATTCAGTTGAGAAAGCAAAAAAAAAAAAAATTATCTTTTTTTCAAATAATGCACATTTTTTGCATTATTTTGTTAAATGTTTAAAAAAGCATTTTTGCTAAATAAAAGTATTTTAACCCATGTTTGAAAGCTTGTTTTTCATTACACATGATTTCAGTTAACTGTACTCAACCTATCATTAATCGAATACAGACGGCCGTACAACAAACTAATTAACTATTGTGCTTCATGTTACACATTATTGCTATTAATCTCAGTCAAAGTGATGCTTTAATTGAAATTTTAGAAGCCATATGAAAATTAGTTAATGGTTATCTTTCAATACATGTTACTGCTGCTTATTGAATTCAAAATAGTATTTTAACTAAATATTATTGGCTTAGGCTAAATAACAAGTTAATTATTTATTAAGTTGCATATTATTAGTGCTAATTGCTTTTAAATTTTGTAAAAATTACTTTAATATTTATAAAATTGGCTAATAAATATAGAAATTTTATAAGTAATTAGGCAAGATATTTTTGTTATTTTAAGGCATGCGTATACTATTCATCTGTTGTATATATTCTTTGAACTATATATTCTTTGAAATTTTGTTGGGAACAAAACTTTTACAAGGATTTTTCAATTATAGTGCATCTACTTTTAACCTACTTGTTAAAAGTAAATATGATATTTATATACTTAGAATTAAATTAAACATAATATTGAGAAAAACAAATAATTTTTATTTTAACAATTCAATTGAATATATGAAAATGCAATCATTGATTAAAAGCTTTTATAATCAGATAAAGGAGACTTTATCTTGTTAATATACAAATAAAACTGAAAATATTTCTTGACCTTTGATACTTTTTTTAATAATGTGTGAAATGGTTACGATTTTTATTCTTCCTTTCGGAATTTCTATTTTAACATAATCCTATTATTTGAATAAATTTGTAGCAATTATTACATATTAATTATTTTCTGTGAAATTTATCAAAAATAATTTTAAAAAATTCTGGAAAATTCAAATGAAAGAGTATTTATACTCAGTTTCCATTTGAAAAACTTCAATTGCTCAAATAACTTTGAAATAAAATTTACATTAGTATTGTTTAATAAGTTTTTATTCATCCATAAGTCTTTTTGAAATATAATAAAAATATTATTGCAATGAACTTAGAAAAGCACACTAATATTTTAATAAAACCATCTAGTAGTAAGTGCTAAAATGCTCTTCCTCGTTTTTTTCTATAAACTATTAATATATGTTAACTGTGCCGATGTGTGCACACTTTTTTAGAAACACAACTAAAAAGAATTGAAAATTTTCAACTAAGTACTATACATTATAGATTTACATTAAGTTTCGCCTAATTTTTTACCTTTTCCTAAAAGTACATTTAATAATCCCTATTATAAGAAATGCTGATGTCCACAAAAGCTAAAAGCCTTTTGAGAAAGTATAGGGAAGGATATGGATTTAAAATTTGATCACTGCTGAAATTCCCCCTAATCTTGATTATTATGGTTTCCTCGGACTGATTTAATTTTCGATGATAAAATTGGTAACTTCTTCAAAAGAAAAAAAATATAAGTTGGTAAAACTGAAGAAAAAGAATTGAAAAATAGGCAAAAAAATCGTACACGATTCTGCTCGTTCACTAAGGCGCCTGCGTGGCAGTGTACGGCTGCAACTTCGACGCAATTAAATTCGTTTATAATGACCTAGGCTGTACCCGTCGCATCCTTCTTAGCCACGTCCCCCCTTACCCTCACACATGGACAACACTGATGACCGACTCAGTATTTCGGTGGTGCCACTTGACCCAACTGATCTCCAAATTACAGGCTTTGGTGAGGTATATGGGACTTCGGTGGCTCTATTTCTTTTTCTTTTCGAGTGAAAAAAGAAATTTCTTTTACTTAATGGTACTTAGATGGAATGAAATGTTTTCGAATAGGGTTGAATTCATCATTTTTTTTTCGTTCTTTTAGGAAAGTATTTTCAAGAAGGGGGGGTAGAGAATGCCAACACGTTGGCATTGCCATAGGTTACCTGGTCTTTATCTTTAATATCCGAGAGGTCTTTATCTTTAATATTATCTTTAATTTACGGTTAGGGTCATCATCAAGCTATGTGATTAAATCATTAGAGGTGATAGAGAAGGCATTATGGCTTAACTTTGGTGCCGGATTCGTGCATGATTAGTTCTTTCAGTAAATCGTTATTAAATTCTTGAGCTAGTTCCGTTTGGCAACATGAAATGAGTAATAAAGATCATTAAGAAAATTATCCTGTTGCTAAAGGTCACTTTCATATTTCTGTAAATTTGAGTAATTTCTTAACTCTTATTAAAAGCGTTCACGTTTTAAGGTAAAAATACTTTATTTACGATATACAGAAATGTTACTTTAAAAAATAACTAAATTACTTCCTTAAAATTAGTTTACTTTTTTTAAGCATATTTTTGAGTTTAGAGAAACTGTTTAGAGATTAATGTTATTACAAAATAACTAAATAACGCAATAAGTGCTTACTGTGTGTTATTATTTACCAAAAGTATTTACTTATTAAGCAACAAAAATGACAAAAAAGAATAGATCATATTAACAAATATACTAAAATATAATATTATAGTTTGACTTGCATTTTCAAATTATTTGCTGTAAAATTATTTCCATTCCTTATTTTGGTTATTTTTAATTTTGAAATTATCGCTTAAAACAATATTTTACATTTCCTATCTTGATCTAATAATAATTTAGTAAAATTAAACATGATTTATATTCATATTTAACCTGTTTAAAAAAAGTACCTAAATTTAATTATTTTAAAAATTTGTTTAACCAATCTTTCGCAATTTGGCATCAACTCTTCACATAATTTTCCTTCACATTTTATTTTTTATAAAAAAAGATACTAGTTAAATGGATTAATCTTAAATGAAAGTTTTTATTAAATTCCATTGTTTAACTTTATCTCAGATAGGGAAAACTAAATAAATGGGATTAAATGAATAGAAAAATGGGTAGTTTTATATATTTTATATTATATAACGCTTTATGTTGCTTATATATGGATTCTAGCACCACTAAATACGAAATCATTACTTGAATTTCTACTGTACCAATACTTAGAAAATAATTACACACATTCACACACACTTATTAGCTTCACATTTAAAACTATTCAATATAGTTTGTATATAAATTATACAATGTGAAGTTATATATTAATACAGTATTCTTTATATTAATAATATTAATTTTGAAATATTCACATATTTGTTTCCAAAGTTTTTGCTGTGAAAATCTCTTTTATCACATTGTTATGAGAAAATAAAATGAATTATTCTAAAACAGGAAATGGTTTAAGTAATTGTTGAATAATTATGATTCTGAAGATGTTTGAATATTATGCTTACATTAAATACGTCGTGTTTAATTTATGAATAATAGAAAACAAGTAAATTTAGTTATGCAAAAAGCAGAAAGTGAAATACGCTTTATAAAACCTTTCTGTAACTAACAAAGGCTTAACAATATAGAAATAAAAATTCGTGTTCCTCTTGAATATTCCTTGAAGGTGGGTGCTTGGGAGATTTCACAAATTATTTCCGTCCGATATAGGAACACAGATCACTAATCTTGAAAAGTAATTCCAAAGTGGAATGCGAAGGATGGCGCGAACAGCTTTCAAATATTAATTGTTGATATCCACTACGTGGTGTTATATGTATAACTTATATAGATTCATTTTATAAATTCTACAACAAACTTCACGAACAGATTTTAAATAGTTATTATTTCAAATAATTTTCACAGTACTTCACATGTTTGGAAAAAGCTTTGTGCACAATTTCAGCCTCGTAGTTGCAGCGCGAACATTTGTGAGAATGGGTGTACAGGATTCTTTCACTTTTTTTGCCTTCAACACTTCAATATCCCTTCAACCAGACAATGCTTTATAGATTATTAACTAAAATATCTCTTATGTAGTGTTTCATAGCAAGTTGTTTAAAAAATGAAAGTTCTTCAAATGTCTACAGTGAAAACAAAAATTAAACCTAAAAAACCACGAAGAAGTGAATTTGTTACAAAAAAAATTTAGAAATATTATTTGCATGAAAGAAATAATTATTTAATAATTTATCAAACCAATAAAGCTTTTCAATAAACTATAAATTACTATTCACATACAAAAAATATGCATAGGGATCAATACAAACCAATTGAAAATTCTGCAATTGCTGTGCATTGTTTCATAAATTTATATATGTAAAAAACTATGATTAGTTTTCATCATTATATAAGACTTAATTGTGGGAGTACATTTATCATTATAAAATCAAAAACATAAATTTAATAGATCAATCAATATATAAATTTAATATCAGATTTAATTTTGATCATTTTATAAGTCTTAATTTTGGGAGTACATTCATTATTATAAAATCAAATTTATAAATTTAATTGCTTTCCATTTCATCATATCACTTATAATAAATGCTTATTTTGAAAAAAACACTTTATTAATCAAACATTTTAAACAAAATTTTTTATAACTATCTCATAAAGGAAACGGTTTTAAGGATATCACACATTAACTTTAACAATTTTCAAGATTCTTATTTTTGTAATAATAAAAATTATTAAATCCTTGTAGTATTAATTTATTTAAATATATAAACCTTTTTGATAAAGTTGTGCTAGAATGCTTCCCGGTACCTAATCTAGTTAAGCGCCACTGATTAGATGGAAACAGCCGGATGGAATCTTCGTAATTTAATAGCATAAGACCCCGAATGCAGAGATATCATTTGAATAGAATGACATTAACCATCATGTCCCAATTGCCTTTAGCGAACCACGATGGATCTTCGGTTAAGAGAGGAATTAAATTCATTATCAATGATAATGAGAACGATGCTCTACCTAACAAGGCTGTCGCAGTCTTGTTAAAAGTGTGAAAATTAAGAATTAAAAACAGAGTAAAAAAATATTTCTTACATTCTCATTAATTTTAGAAATATATTGTATTAGGTTGAGGAAAAAGAAATCCATTATTTTTACGTAAACTTTATGTAACTTTTTCGGATTCTTTTTGTAAAAAAGTTTAAAACATTTTTCGTGTAGATTTTTAGGTCTTGCGGGAAGCTACAACTGCTGACATGGGGTCAACTTCGATCATTTTTGATATTTTATACACATTCTCGACGATGCTGTATCCATGCGAGGTGCATCTTTACCATCAAAAATACCCGAACAGAATCGACGAAACCAAAATTGTACGTAACTGGTTGTTATAGTCTTATATAAGACGATAAACACCTTTCAAAGCTAAGATGTATCGAATTTTCTGTTTGTTGTCTTCTATTTTTGAAACCATGAATTCATAACTGAATCAATCAAATAAAAAACTGCAAGAGAATATTTTAGTGCCAAATGTTACTTTTCCAACGAGTATAAATCTGAAATTGTTTGATAGATACCTCAAGAGATATCGATCACTAAAATAAATACTGGGTTTCTTTTCCCCAACCCAATATTTATTCGATTAGATAAAAACATTTTAAAAAAAAATTTAAAAAAAATAACTGTCCTTCGAATTACTGTACATATTTTCGAAATCATTTCAGTTTATATTTTATTGCTGCAGTTTTGAGACAATCCATTGATTTCTTTTTTATTTCAATCTAAGGCCATAGTCATTTAATTTCAGTTATTTAATTTTTTTTGTTATAAATAAAGTAATTCTATATTTTATTGCACACAACTCAAAAGAGTAAACTTAGCTTGCATATCTTTCAGTAAAATTAGGTGGCGTAATGAAGCATTTTATCTTAACTAACATTATTTTATGTGTCTACATGATACTTTGATGATACGTTATCAAAGAAAACATTGAAAAAAAAACCCGTTCTGAAAACTTCATGAATATAAAATGGCCATGACTTTTGAGTAAAGACCTATCGCATAGTGACTGTCAGCTGGTAAACCATGTCAAATTCAAAAAACAAACTTAGCATGATATAGAGGCTGGATGGATGAGAAAACGACCTTCAACCTTACGTCCCGTGTCTTTGCCCTAGATTTTTCCCTTCACCCTAAAACTTTAGAAAACAAACTTTTACCAAAAAAAGGGAGGAACCTAAATCTCCAAATAAAAAATAATAAATCCCCTAAATCTTCCCCTATCCATCTGAGATTTCCAGAAACTTCCTTTTTTTCCCTTTTAAAAAATATTTCTGTTTGTGCAAGGAGCGCGCTCGACACGTTTTTTGCGTTTTTTACCTCTCCCCCCTTGCTTCTTTTCTCCTTACTGTTGATTTTTTATGCTCACGACCCCCTTTAAGTCTTCTTTCTATTATTATTTATAGCTGTACACAGTTTCCAGCTTTGATTCGATGATATGTATGCAGCTTTTGCCGTATTTGGCATGACGACTCTCTCGGGCCCTGGGGCGCAAGAAGCATGCGCCCTTTTTTTTCTTCCTTCATTTCTTTTGCCGAACATTGTTTCCGATAATTCGATTTATTTGTCGGATTTTAGCTTGGATAACATTCCAGATCATATTTTTGGTACCTAAGTATAAGAGATTCGATTTTTATTAAAGTCACTTCTTCCAATTTAGACGTCTTCTTTCATTTTCTTGCTTCGTTTTTATTCTTACCTAAAATGCGTTAACAAGCGACGCTTTTTTTTAAATTTTAGTCTCCGATTCTTCTGTTACCTTAGTCGAACGTAACTTTTTCTCCTTTTATCGATTATCAGTGGAGAATATTTGAAGAATAATTTAAATCAATTCTTCCATACATAGTGTTAACGAGATTATTGAGTACCATTCTCCTAATTTGATTTCTGCATTGTTTTCTTGTTTAAGTTTTTTTTTTTTTTTTTTTTTTTTTTTTTTTGTATCATGACACACAATAACTTGAGGAAATTTAATTCCTTCAGTCAACAAAATATGTCTCCCTATTTGAATAATTTTCCTTTTATAAAAGAGAATTATTAATTTTATTAAATGTGGAAAGATAAATTTTATAATTCTTCTCAATTCAATTAAAACTATCTCAGGTGCT
>JAPDSC010073372.1:0-13544 GCA_026290005.1 Latrodectus geometricus | reverse complement strand
TAATTTTAGTAATTTAGTCGTCATTTTTTTAACATGCAATATTCTGTTTATTTTAAGACCTCGCTTATAAACATTGGCGAGGTTGGCGACATTTTTGGCGATTTTTTGAAAACGTCGCCAAGAGCGACCGTACAGTAAATCTTTACCTAAAATCTTAATTCATCATCATTCTTCTCAGTTCAAAAAAGGAACCCTTACTCACATTCCTTTTAATGTCATGCATTTCTCCTTTCATCTTAGTTTTACACCTCCATTTATAACCATCGCTTATACTGTTCCTTTTAACCAATTTCATATCCTTACTATATTTACAACACTCGTATCTATCTGCAATCAAATCTGCTTACATACAAAATTCTTTGTCTCCTTTCTTTCATCCAATCCATACTAATACCTTAAATTAACATTCTCATCATACCATGTAATACCATTCTCTCCAAACATTTTTGCTCTTACCTCAGACATTCCCCATGCAACAGCCATCAAAAAAAGAATACTGGATCAGAAGACAAAACACATTAACATTCAATGTGGTTTAACTAAATTTAAATATGCAGTTACATTATTCAATTGATTATGGTTACCAATATCCCTTATTTATCAGCAATTAGTCAGAGGTAGGTTGTCAATAAAATTTTTTTTATCTCGGAATATGTAAAAATTGTGCCAAGGGTGACCATACAGTAAATCGGATCCTCTGTCAAGATACAAAAATTAAGATAGTTTTAAATGTTAATTGAAATAAAATTATTTATATAATGTTGCTTAAAATATCCAAATGTACAAAATTTTTCTCTAGCATTTATACTTATAGTTTTTCTATGATATATTTAACCGATTTGGGACAAATACCTGAAATATACATCAGCACTAGATACCCTTTAGAGCTTAATGCCAAATCCTAAGCAGCAGAATGTTAACTGAAGAGTTGTGTTGTGTTTTTGGAATGAAATATTTACTGCAAGAGGGTGCTTATAATTTTTTGAATGCAATTAATCCATGTTCCATTCAAAAGACTCAAGTTATACATTTATATTTCTCTCTCTGATATTAGAATAGGATCCGTTAAGTGTCTGTGATTTATTAGATTTTGGTGAATTTAAGCATACACATGCTACCTGGTGAAAAGGGAAGCACATGGTAAAAAATCTTTTAACTCAGTTTGAATTGGCTGTTTATAGTTTCAATTCTATTTTAGGATGGGTAATATTCTAGCATTGATTTTACTTTTAGAGATTCATTTGTATAGATTCATATCAGTTAGATTAATTAAAAAAATTTTATGTTTGAAATAATGATATCTTTAATAACATATTTAAAAGTGGTTTTATATCTATGTAACATGTACTTTTCAAAATTACACATTAGTCCTAGCAGGATAAAATGCCCCTATCTGCTTGTTACAGCTCCCAGCCTGAGGGAACACTTTCTTCCACAGGCTGCCATCCTTAATGGGATATAATGTTCTTCTGCAATTTTCTGTTGTGAGAATGCTTATGCAAGATAAAAGTATTCATACTTGATGATGAACTGTATAAACTGGTTTAGAGATTTTGTCCCCCAATTATCAAGGTAAAAGAAAAAAGATGAGAGAAGTGTAAGGAAATATTTTATTTAAAAAAAAAGTAATTAAATCATATACAACTCAATGTGATCTAGTGTAATTTTTCAAGCATTGTAATGTTTCATGATCTTGTAATATTTCACAACAGTCAGTCAAAAAGATTTCCATATGAGCTAACGTCCTTCTTTTCAAATACATCTAAAAAATCAACTGAAGAAATTAGATCTCACTGATATTTGATGTACCTAGAATTTCTTAGTATGATGATCTTTAAATCAAAGATCAATATTTTAATATCTTAATGATATATTTTGAACAGTAAACGAATAGTATTCCCAAATACTCCACAAATAGCAATATTTGTTATTGTTAAGCTACAATGCCACTATGGCTCAACTTAAATGTAGGAAAATTTGAATGTAGAATCAATTTATTTAAGTCTAATATTATAATATGTGTGAATAGAATGAAGCTAAAAGTGCTAAATTTTCTATAAAATATTAACTACACATTTTGAGACTGACGAAAATTTACTTTTAAAATCATGAATTTCGTAATCTGCCCTGATAACAAAAGTATGAATAAATGTAAAAGAAGAAGTGTTTTAATTTATATGTTAAGCATAGTATAGCAATTACTGATATCTTTTCTATGTTTTTAATTGAGAATCTTGCTGCCGAATAATAAATGCATGAATGGAAAATTTTCCTATTTTAATTATTTATTCGAATTCACATAGGAAATTGTGAAACATATCTCATGTTTATTGAATTCATTTGTACATTACAAGAACATTTATTTCATAAAAAATAACATATTTTCAAAAATATCTTAATATGAATTTAAAACTAAATAAAATAAAAATGAGATCATTATAAAGTAGCCATAAGAATTGAAGAAAGTAGTTCACTCACTTCATAATTCTGCATAAAAATTTTATACTGTTCACTGATATAATTTTGGGTCATAAACAAGGCTAGAATACTTTGATTTAGATAACGATTACTGGGTAGAAAATTAATTTTGGTTTATTAATAAATTATACAACATTTGATGGTGATTTCCTGTATACTAATTTGTATAACATTGAATCCTTTTATATCATTATACATATATTATCAATTCAACAGAGCTGAAAGAAAGAAAATTTCATATAAATATGTAGTGCATTAATTTATTGGTTGAATCTTATTAGGACCCACTTCATCGTCAAGAGTAAAATGTAGAGCCAAATCAGCAGATTACAACTTTAAACTGAATTCCTTTATATAATAAATTTTGAACTGAGTCTTTATTGGTTTCGATTCTGTGACATCTAATACCATGTAACATTTTTTATTTGCTAAAAATTAAATAATTTTGGAAATTTCAATAAAAAATGTCCTTATCATTACAGCTTAAATATTTTAAAAATAATTAAAATGAGAAGCATTTTCTTTTTAAACATGTTATAACAACCAAACAAATTTTATTTCAAGTGACTTAGCATAAAAATCCATACATTGTTTAAACATTAAGTTACAGTTTGTTTTTAAAAAAATAGAACAGGTGTGTTTTTTATAAAAATATTTGTTTAAGTAACTGAAAAGATTCCACGAATAGATTCAAATCTAATTTAAAGACATTGGAAAAAGTGTTATCATTCACACACAAATTATTCTGTACTTGAAGTTGAGATGGAAAGTTAATATGTTTGTATTAGTATGCTTCAGGTAAAGGTTTTACAAAATTAAAAAAATTAATTAAAAAATGAGGTTATTTACATTATTGATTTATCTATATTGCTTAGTAAATTGAAATGAAATATTAAAAAAACTATCATATATATTTAAATAATATTAATATCATATAATTCTCATACATTGGTTAATATTATAGCATTTTATCTTAGAGCATAATTGTAATGTATTAATAAAAAATATTTGAAATGTACTCAGAATCAAATGAAATTGCATAATTTTGCTTAACCTTTTGACATACAATGACGAGTTAGACTTGTCATTCGTTTCATAGGCAATTGGAGACTTTGACGCGTATTACTCGTCATTGTATATCAAAAGAGATGGATCTTAGGCATCAGTGTGATTAATAAAAATCAAATTCCATGATAGAATGCACTCTTTCTTAACATCTACTCTCTTTTAAGTTGAGCGAAAAATAATTGATATTTTTTAGTCGCCTCGAGTTCTATTTAATTTGTATGTCAAGGGGTTAATAAAAAAAATCTTTCCAGCATTTTTTTTTTAAATTCCTTTGACCATGCTGTGGGCTAAATAGAATTTTACCCATTGTAAGTATTATCAATACAATAGAACTACAAGTAAGAGAAATTTCCTGTAGATATGTAATGCATTAATATATCACTATAGCATTCAAACCATAATTTCAAACTTTTTGCTTGTATGAAGTTTTTTTTTTTTTTTTTTTTTTTTTTTTTAAAGAAAAATTTTTTTTTCTTTTCAATTTTATGAATTTTGTTTAAATTAAGTATACCTTACTTCATAAGTGATAAATGTCATGATTTTAATGACACTACTTTCATCAAAGATAGTAAAAGTTTTGGGGTGTACAAAACTGATTTATGTCTTTAAAACATTTTGAAATGGACTTTCTATCTTTGATGTGTACCAGAATTATTTAACAGAATCAAATTTATTCTTTGAAGAGAATGTGATTTGCTTCAACAATGAAGGAGAACTTACCATGAAGAGTTTTAATTGTGGCTTTAAGTCATTATTTATTTTAATGTCTTGAAAAAACTATTTAATTTAATAAATAATGTTATCTTATTATCCTTATATTGTTAATTATTTATTTTTATATTAACATTACATATATGAAGTTTTATTTATATTGACAAATTTTTCAGTACATTTTTTATTTTGCCAATGAATGAATGTACTTTGAGTGTTTCTTTTATCATTTAATATTGATCAATTTTGGATTTCTCTTTTACATCGAAGATTATTTAATTTATATAGTTTTTCTAAATATATTACAACAATAGATTGATATCCAACTTGAAATCTAAATTTATAACCAACTTAAAAATGGGAATCTATTCAAAAAATGCTTTATATTTTTTTATAATAGCAATAAGGAGTGATAAATTATACATAGATAGATCTAAAAGACAAACATTTAACTTTTGTCGTTGGATAAAATTTTTAATTTTGGTGAAGTTTTCAAAAATAACTTTGTTAAAAAAGGTTTCTACCTTTTTTTTAAAAAAACAAACTTTATTGAAATATCTTCCCTGATAATTTGCACCGTGGAAAGCTTTATAGTAGCTGTTCTCTTAGATATTTCTATCATTTGATGTGAAAAAAAAATTAAATAATGATATTCTCAGTGAAAAATACCAATTATTGATTGACAATTGTCATCAAACAAATATGAATATGATGTTTTATTATGGCTAAGTGTTACTTGAAAATTCTTCGTTTAAAGATATTCATAAATAGCTCTAATATTATTTACTTTAAAATAAAAATTTACAATATTTCTTTAGAGTCATATGATATTTATTATTTATTGTTAATTTTTAAAAACAAATATTTAAAATCAAATGACTATAGTTTTCAATATTTTTTTAATTTTCAGTTATATACTTATTTTATCATTTATTTATTATCAGTAAAAGTCTAAATTGATATTTAATGAAAATAATCTCGAAAAAAAATATGTTTGATATTGAAAAAAATTGCTTATAGTTTAATTAGCTTCTCAGATATAAATGTTTATTTCTTAGAAACTGTTTTGCAAAATTATTTATCAATTTATTATTGAGTGTTATGTCATGCTATCTTAATGATTTATTCTTTTATTCCTGTCTAGGTTTACAATATGAAAGTACAAAGAGGCCCTTCTGAAGCATCCTGGCAAATATCAAGACGTTATAGTGATTTTGATTCCTTAAATAATCTACTATTATGCTCAGGATTAGACATTCCATTGCCTCCAAAGAAAGTGTTTGGAAAATTAGAAAGGGAATTTATTGCTGAAAGACAACAAGCTCTTCAAGTAAAAACATATATTTAAAAGTTTTTTTTTTTTTTTTTGAAAAAGTTATTTATAGCCTAATTTTTATTTATATTCATTATTAAATTTTATGATATCAATCCATTTAAAACAATTGTTTAGTTTTTTTTCTTTATAAAGCTATTAACTGTACACATTTTTTATTAAAATTGTTTATTTGAATTAATCTGTTTAACTTAATATTGTGTCGGAAAAGTACTGATGAAACTTAATTTGTATGTTTTAACTGTAAATTAGTATTTTTTTAAAAAATTTTTACAGATTTATATAAACTTTTTGCTGAATCATCCATTGCTGTCTTCAACTATTCATGTGAAGAAATTTTTAGACCCAATGAATTACTCCTTTAATTTTGTAGGTAAGTAAAACTTTGTTTTAAATTAAGTATGAGAAGACAAAAATCATACTTATTATGTACATAATATATAAAAATCATATATATTATATACATACATTTTGTGATTCAATTTCTTTGATATTGTTAAACTTAAAAATGAAATAAATATTTGTATGTATATTATTTTTTTGTTTGCCTGATACTTATTTATAATAATTTATTTAAAACTATCTATGATATTTCTATTATTTTTTTAAGATTTAATTGGTTATAAATTAATTTAAAATTGCAAACAATTCTGAATGAATCTTGTCTTGATTATAATTTTTAAATTTTGTTTAAAAAATTGTATATATTATTGTAATTTTCCACATATTTAATTAGGAAATTTCTTGTATTTTATAAATATATAAAGATGATTTACTATCTTCCATGCATGTGTGATAATGTAATGGGATCTTGATTTATTTATTTAGTAACTGAACCTTATCAGGGTAAGTTTATAAAATCTCATCAAAACTTAGTGATTTTGTACTCCCACATATTTTCTATCAACATTTTCTTAATGGAGGGAATTATTCAACAAATAATTAACTTACTTTTGGTACAAACTTTACATAAGTCAATTTTAATTCTTTATTGAATTTATTGAGCTCATTTATTGCTGTAAAATGTTGTTTCAAAATTTTTTTTATATGTAATCTGACATGATGTTGAGAACTAACTGTTTAAATTTTTTATTTAGTGAAATATTTATTCATATTCATGTTTTTGTAGTTTATGTTATTAAATTTTAAATCATTGACTCAATGAATAATCTATTGTGTACAATTGTTATTTAACAAAAACTTTTTTTAAATATGTTTTAAAATAAATTTAGAGACTTCTTTACAACATGTATCTATGATCTTCCGATCAGAACCACAGTGGGAAGTTGGGGAACCTCTTCTTGATTTTGGTAATTTTTAAATTCAATTTCTTCAGCACTTAGTTTACCAGTAAAAAGTTAATTTGCATATTTTTAATATTTTTCGGTCACCTATTTTAAAAATTAATTCTGATTACGCTGATATTGTAATATTATGTTTTTATTTTAATTAATTATGTATTAGAAAATTCAGTTTGTGTTCAATAATTTTAAACACATTTAAAATAAGTAATTTAAACATGTTAAAATAACTTTTTCTAATAATTTAACTTGTTTTTTGTTAAAACTTTGAAAAAATAACTTTAGGAATCTGATATTTTGTTTAGAAGATAAAATTTTATTTTTGTGTTGTTCAAAAAAGAAATAAATCTGTTCATTATTTTCTTGACATTTCTTTTTCTCTCCTATTGTTATTTCGTTTTTGTGAAAATTAAAAGTAATATAAGTGTTTTTTAGATCTTTTTATTTAGTTTAAAGAATATGTGCTTTAATAAAAAACAAATTTTAATATATATTCAAATAAGAAATTATATAATTTACTAATATTTAAATTAAATTTATAAAATAATAACACGATACGTAAAATCAAAGTAGTAAAGTTGCTTAATGTATTTTAAAATATTCTTATAATTGTTAATTGATTGTTTTTAATTTTTTTTTATCTATTTTAGGTCTGCAAAATAACTCGTTTTGTTAATTTAATAAACCTGTCAATAGCTAATTTATTTAATTATATTTAAGAAAAACAAACTGAAGGAAACTGATTTGTTGCATTTATGTTCAGAAATTTCACAGCACGCAAAATTGATCATTGTGGTTAAATTGTTGAATTCGTTTAAAAATGCTAAATTTTATGTCTCTCTTATTTGATTTTGCCATTATTATGCATGTATTTTATATTAAAGTAATTTGCTAATCTTTATTCATGTTAATTTTAACTGCAAAATTTCTGTGAAATTTAATATTAATTTTGAATTTATAAAATATACTGTAATTTTAGACTGGGGGGGGGGGAATTGCCTATGTTTCAATTGCCTATGCAAATGCCTATGTTTCAAAACCACTTATCTGTGGTTTTGAAACATAGGCATTTGCATAACAATGAGGTTATTGAGAATTTAATTAGGGTTACTAAACCTGGGATGGAAATTTGTATCACTTGATAAAATTTACATTATGATATCATTTTGCATGCTTAGACATCTTGTCATAACTATCCAAATGCTGCATATGTTTTGGATTGACATTTTTATACTTGGTACAGAAATTGTACATATTGACACATGCAAATAATTTCTAATTCCCTGACACTATAGCTGTTCAATTGTATTCTGTGAACTATGACATTTTTTGGCTACATGTATTACTCTTCCTTGCTTCTAAGATGTATTTTTCTGCAAGATTATGCTCTGCTGTGGACAGGGAGGAAGTTTCAAAATTTATGATTTGATTCTTGGACTACTTGACCTCCATTTTAAAAATAAACTGAAAAATTAAAGGACTCTTAAGTTCATTTAAATAAGCTCTATGTAATATTATCAATTAAAAATAAGTTTTTAGCAATCGGTGATTGAGATGTTGCAATAATCTATAAGAAGTAGAGGTGGACAATTAAATTTGAGGTCCTCTATTTCTTCAATGCAATTTCTTGAAATAAATTTACTTTTTCCTTTCATCTTGTATTCTTTTACTTATGATTATGATTATTTTAACCAAATTTTAAACAGCTTAAGCCAATCCTTCTTAATGTTGTGGTTTTGATATACCAGTTAGCCTACTCTGATTATTTAATTCTTTATAATTTTCATGTGTTTAAAATTAATTATTTTTTAAATTTTAGTATTTAATTTAATACCATGTATTAAAAATATTTAAAATTCTGTAAAGTTTAACATTTCAACTTTTATAGAAGAAATTGGAAATTTTAGATTTTTTTGCAGATAGCCATTTTAAACATGCTTCAGAAACAGTGCTATTTATTTTGTGCTTTTAAAAATTTACATTGTCAATTAATACTGCTTAATTTAATAAAGAAGGAGAAGTTTCATTGTCATTCATGTAGATAAAATTTCTTTTATTTATTTAATTGAAGTTATTTAAGTTTATATCAAGTTACATAGTATTTTTATTGAATTTTTTCTCTCATTGTATTTTTTTTTTCTTTCTCTTCTGTGACTTAAATTCTTTTTTTTAAATAAAACAATAATTTGAATACTTACTAATATTTCTCTTTTAAGCATTTTCATTCTGGTAGAGATTAAAATTAAATAAAATAATTAATATCAAAAATGGAATAAAAACATTTATTAAATTTCTTGCAAAATCTATCTTAAATTTTTTCTGTAATTGTAGTAAATTTGTATTTCTATCAGCTTACACTGCTTGTTGCTATTCCTGAAATTTCCTTTGAAAAATTAAGTAAAATTAATACTTAATCATCAATATAAGGTATTCATTTTTACATAAAACTTTTTGTATATTATATAAAGATCAAGTATTAAAAATGTATGTTAATAGTTGAAATTATGTGTGTGAATCAATAATTGTGTGTTCATATAAACTAGATGCTTTTTATAATATTCTATAAGTTAGTTTTTGATTCTTAATTTTTTGTATATCTACACTGAATTCAAGAAATTTAATTTTTTTATTTAATTGCTCTTAATATTTTATATTTAAATTTTTCAGGATGGCGAATTCGAAAGCAATATTTCAATATTAAATCAAAGAATGAAACCAAAAAACGTTTTATTCTCTCATGGGTATTAAAACTGTTTCACATATCTTTAAATAGCTTCATTATATTTTAATTTTTTTTTTCATTATATCATAAAATATTTTAGATGAGTCTTGGACCTGATCAACACCTCAGTGAAAAGGATTTGTGTTCTGCTATTAAACTTTTAGGGTCTATCCAGGTCTTTTTGATTTTACTGTTTCTTCTTTGCTTTAAATCATGTTCAAGCAAGCATTTAAACTTATTTTTTATTCTTATACTTTTCAGCATCCATATATCCTTCCTGCATCTATGTGCAGTGTTAGCTCTAATGGAGCTCTAGTCATTTATGATTTTTTAGAAAATGGAAGCCTTAGGGATTTTTTATGCAAGGTGGGCCTAAAAAAGAATGTTAATTAAATACCTTACTTAAATTTGTCATTACACTTTTGCTTAGTTGTTAGCTTTTTAATATTTACAACAATAAAATGTATCAAGTTAAACTTTTTTGTTGTAATCTCTTTCAATATTATAAAACTTATTTTCCTTCATAAATGTTTTCTGCCAAAAATAAAATTTCGCTTGTTTTTCTTTTTTAATATTTAGTAGTTAATGTAAAATTTTTTTTGACATTATGTAGTGTACAGACTAATAGCTAAAGTTTGTTGTGCACCTTTTTTAATATCCCCCTCATTTTATAATCCTCCAGGGAAATTTTTTATAGACAGTAAGTCCTATGTACATGTTGCAAAGAATGAAGTTTATAAAATTCTCAATCATCAAATTAACAGACATTTATGCAGATATCTTAAATCAACACCCATTGTTCAAGAGCAGTTAGCATCAAATGCAGGACTTATTACTCTGAAGAGTTCTGTCACTAGGCTGTAGTGAGCCATTTTATCAAAACCTTAAAATCACATAGTAGGCATTTCAGCTGCTTAAGACTGTTAAAAAACTTTTTAGTATTTGAATGTTTTTCCATTAACATCATAATCATTGGTGAATATTTTGCTAAAATTTTTAAGAAGTTTAAAAACAGTCATAATTTTTTATGAATAATATTTCTACTATTATTTTGGAATATTTGGATTATAATGTTAATTTTTCATGATTTTTTTGTCATTGATTAGAATTCGTAAATATTTAGGGATTTTTTTTTATTCTTTAGGTTTTTTTGCCAAACACTAAAAATTTGGGATATCTTAATCTGGTTCTGATAGCAGAAAAATGACTGATATTTTAAGCTATCTGCATAAACTTTTTTAAAATCAAGAAAACTGTTCTGTTGATAGTTGTCATTTAGCCCATGAATATTCGATCTTAAATCATAATATCTGATAGATCAAAGTGTGTTGTTTAAGCAATAATTTAAGAGTTAAAGTTAATTAAATGTTATCATTCATCTAAAGTTATCTTAATGTATTAAGTTATCTTAAATGATCAAAATAAAGGTGTTTTAGATCATTAATAATTCCTTCAATTATATTATGTTTTTATCTATGATTATTAAACATCAAATATTATCAACTAATCTATTTCTTATTAGTAATATTTGTTTTAAATAATATATAAAATTACAGAAAAAGATAAAATTATTTCTTAAGAAGATAAATCTTTTGCTTAAAAAATTTAATTCAAATTATATTGAACTCTAAAAATTTGTTATTTTTTAAATATTTTTTTTTCAATTTTCATGTGTTTTTAAATATTGTTAATTATGTTTCTTACAAATTTACTAATTACGGTTATAAATATTTTAGCAGTGCTTATCAACTAGAATAAATTTACTAAAACAGAAGTTGGTTCAGAAAGATAAATTAGCTTGAAATTATTTAGCTTTATTTTTACTGGAAAACTTAATTTAATTAGGTTATTTGAACTTTATTCATGAGGAATACACTATTCACTTACTGATAGTTAATTATTTAGTGATTAATGAATAATATGATTTGTGCATCAGATGCATCATTATATTTAGTCCATCAAGTAATAATTTAATTCATGAATTTTTGACATACATGCAAAAAACAGTTTGTTACTCTAAATTTATTACTTTGAATTTAAATCAATAATAATGCCTTTACTGAAATACATATTTGTAGTGTTTCGTGTTTCGTTCAGCATTAGAGGCATATTTAAGTTGCTGAATGGTAGATAAAATTTAATGTTTTTATTACAGACTGAAAATATATTTAAATGATGATCTGTTAAATTGCTTATTTTTCTTAATCTATAAATGTATTTTATGTATAGGCTAAACCTCGTGTGCAATTTCTAAAAAAATATGGGAATCCAAAATCTTTTAATGTTGTGGAGCTTCCTAAAATTAAAATGTATGGCAGTCAAATTCTACTTGCATTGAAGTTCTTACATGATCGTGGATTTTATCATGGTAATATATTTTAAATCACTTTTTGATTATGAACCTTAACTTACTTAAGCTAATTTTTTAAAACTATCTTAAAGTAGCTAAAACTGATTTTCCTTTAATTGTCATAAATATAATATGAGTAATAATTTATATGTTTTTGTTGGCAATTATGGTTATGTATTAGAATTTACAATGTATAATTATCTGCAAATTAGTTAGTAAATTGGTAGTTTTTGTCATTTAAAAAATATTGAATATTGTTATTCAAAATACAGATTATTTGTTTAAAATATAGATTGTTAAAAATGTAATATGCTCAACTTATTTGTACTTGTAATTAGGATTTACAAAGATTTGAATGTTTAATTGTATATTCATTTTTGGTCATTTGTTAACATTTTACATTTTTCATACTATGCAAAAGCAATAAAATGCTCAATGTAGTGTGAATTATGGATACTTTTATTAATCATATATTTTTTAGGAAGTGTACATTCTGGAAATGTTGCTATTGTTGATGGTCAATGTAAGCTTTTTGATACATTTAATGGTGTTCTGGGTGTACCTTGTTTCCTAAGACCTTATTTAGTCCAATTAAAGAAAATTCAAGTAATTATTTTTGTTTTTATTCACCATATAAATTATTTGAATTAAGTTTTTTTTAAATTTAAATTATATTATTGGGCTATTTGTGGTGTTTTTTAATTATATTATGTGGTATATTATTTCGCTTTGAAATATATTTAATTATCTCATATATATATATATATATATATATATATATATATATATATATATCGAAAATAATAACTTTTATTATTTTCTTTAGTAGGTTTTACATGAGATAAGTATACTCAAATTTTTAATTAAAAATATATGTTATTTGTACATAAATATTAATAATTATAACAAAAATACAGATAATCTTTAAAAGATTAATGACTATAATTTTTTTTATGATAATCGTTATTTCAAACTGAATTATTTTGTGTTTGAGTGGTTAAACTTTTGTTCAAAAACTAAAAATATATATACCGTATTTTTCGCCGTATAAGACGCACCGGCATATAAGACGCACCCAATTTTAAAGGAGGCAAATTTAGGAAAAAAAGATTATGAACCAAATTCTGTAGTAAAATATTTTATATCAACTGTATAACGTGCACGATGACTCCCCGTGGAATTGTTTCTTTTGGGAATGTTTTCCTTTTAAAGATCAACATTTGCGGCAGTTTGGTATCATCTGCACAGCAGGACAGCACAACCGAGTAGTGGGTTTTCTCATGCCCTGAGGTTTTTACGGTTATGCTTTTGGCTCCTTTGTTATCTACGGTTCTGTTAGATGGCACATCAAACGTTAGCGG
Organism: Latrodectus geometricus; assembly: GCA_026290005.1. Lineage (NCBI taxonomy): Eukaryota > Metazoa > Arthropoda > Arachnida > Araneae > Theridiidae > Latrodectus > Latrodectus geometricus. Next base: position 220 of record JAPDSC010073372.1, on the reverse strand, counting down.
GACTTCCTCCATGTTCCCAATCTGGCTCATTTCAAAGTTGTTCTTCTTCCTCGCATGAATAACAAACTTATGAAAAGACAGAATCTTTGATTCGCATTCCTTGCCATGGTGGGCTTTTGTATTTGCCGTATAAGACGCACTTTTTCTCCCTAAAATCGAGGGGGGAAAGTGCCTGCGTCTTATACGGCAAAAAATACGGTATATATATAAAGAAAAAAAA
>JAPDSC010073368.1:67088-107229 GCA_026290005.1 Latrodectus geometricus | reverse complement strand
CGAAGATTTTTACTAATCACTAATTCCATATTAAAACATCAGTAATTCAAAAAACAACATAAAATATAAGAATTTATATACAAAATCATTGTTTGACAGCAAAAACTAAAAAAGGAATATTATATACAAAAAATCATAATTTATGAAAAGAAAAAGTTTTATCATCTCAGTCATAAAATTCAATCATATATATATTTAGCAAAAAGAATTTATTTTGATAATGTTACATTAGAACACTACAGTTTGACATATTTTTGCCAGACTGGACAAACAGAGAAGTGTGGTGAATATATTATTAAAATGGCAAAGAGTTATTTCAAAGCAGTAGAATAATTTTTTTAAAAAGGATTTTTAAAAGTCAATCAATATGGTTGTGTACATGTTACTATAGCAAATAGTGATTGATGTATCTACATAATACATTGAGACAGAACTGGCTATGTTATTCAGTTGCAGAAATTTTTCCTCCAGTGGAACACATGTACCATGTCAAACAATATGAAGTAGGCTTCATCATAATAGTTTCCATGTAAGTATATCAATAATATGTACTGTTTTAGCTTTAAAATATACAGACAAGAAGGTGGGTTGCTAAACATCAATGTAGGGTGAAAGTGATCAAAATCAGATGCTATTTAGATATCTGATTCAGCATTGAATATGACACATAAATTTATTTTGTTGTAGAGAGAAAAGGGCACAAAAAAATAAGCCCACACTTATTTGATATCCCTTATGAAAAAGTCATGTTTAAATCGTTTTTAACACATTCGCTGCCACTGACGCGCTGGCGCGTCAGCATAGTGCTACCTCCCATTCTGGTGACGCTCTGGGACGACAATCGAGTATGATAAGTAAACTGCTTTAGTTTTAGTTCGGATTTGGAGGTTGAACGATGAGGTTTTTATGGCACGTTAGTGAAGCATTATTTTTTAATTATTATTAGAAAATAAAATTTCTTTTTTTCTGGCTTTACTATTAAAATATTAGGAACATTTTTTATCATTAAAACACTTTTTTTTAATTCGGCTTCTGAGGATGGATATATAAATTTTGGTGGCAGCGATATGTGTTAATATCAATGACAAGGAAATTAATAAAAATGTATCTATTGCAGTAGTTTATGGCAGGAAATATTTCATATCATATTAATGTGATAAGTAAAGAATCCAGTAATTTAAGTAAAATCCAGAAGTTTATTTTACTATAGATTTAAAATTGTTTATTAAATTTTGATTTTAATTTAAAAGAATTTTATAGCTTCAAAAAATTTAAATCATTAGGATCTTGTACATGAATTAGAAATTGTATTAAAGACTATTTTGATCTTATTAGAGATAGTTTTTTTTCTATTTTAATTTGTTACCTAATACATAAAATTATTTTTGGCTATGTAAATTAATTTTATTTACATAGCCAAAAATGTGTGATGTATGATAGTTATTTTCATTTTATACTTTCTCAAACCTTTGTTGAATGGGATTTTCTATACTCACAAATTTGATTATAAAATATTTAGAAAAAATTCAATTGATCATAACTAAGAATGTCACAGTAATATCACATCTGAAGTGAAGAGATTTTGGCAATATAATAATTTACAAATATTTCCTTAAAATTCTATTAATTCCCAGGAAAAAGGTCTAGCATGGAGATGAGAAAAAAAAAAAAAAAAAAAAAAAAAAACTTGAACAGTGATTCCTTTGAACATCAAAATAGACCTTTTTAAAAGAAAAATAGACAACACAGGAAGAGAACTATGCATAATAAAATTGATTACTTTTAGGCCAAATATAAATACTTTGACTATGTATAATGACGTGAACTTAGACTGCATAAGAAACTGAGAAATTGTTAAATTAACATTTAAATTAGCATTGATTAATTAACAATAAGTGACATTGTGGATCTTCAGAGTAATAAAACATAGTATTTATTAGGTATTGAAATATAACAATCTTAAAGGATTGAACATCTAAATAAATCTGACGTATGTAATAATTGTATAATTTTAAAAGAATTTGAAAAATAACATAAAAGAGAACAATAGTTAATTTTACATTAAATTGTAATTATTAGAAAAAATGAAGTGGTTTAAATAGTATATTCCTGTTAGTAATAATTGCATTTGTTTGGATTACATATTTGCAATCTCAGTTTTGTTTTAATATTCTGAATTTGACAGAAATTTCTTTTATTTATTGCTTATGTTTAATTAATAGAAAGAAGTCATAAAAATTTAAAATCTAAATATATCTATTTTTTTCTGCAAGACTTAAATCATGTAAATTTTGAAATGAATGACTTAATTGAATTTATTTCTATTGTAGCTGTTGGCTAATTTAATGTTTTTGAAATAATCATTAATTTTAAATATGATTAAAAACAAAGTTAATTTTTGAAAAAAAATGTCATCATCAAATTGAAAATGTGACTGAAAAATATTATATCTTCATAATTTCATTTATGTTTGGCCAAAATTATAGTAGATAGCAATGTTTATTCAGTGTGTCAATTTTATCACCACTGGAAAAATTTAATATTATCCATGGAAAACTCTTTAAAATTACTAAAATTTTCTTTTTTAGAATCTCCATAAACTCTGTTTATGAATTAAAATATGTCATACTTTATTTTAAATGTAATTTTTCTAATTTGCATCCTCAATTTTATTTATTTATTTTTTAATTAACTAATATTTATTAAGTTATTATATTAGGAGACCAATTTATAATGAAATAAAAAGTGATTGTATTTAATGATAAATTTTTTTCCATTTTTTCTGTCCATTTGCATTTAATTTTGCATGATTTTTAATACATATGATTTATTCAAAAAGTTTTTGATTTTTAGTAAATTAGATATTGTTAACAAATTCCTTTTTTCTTTTCATACTACTGGGCTAATTTTTTTATTCTTCAAGATAGCAAACTTTATCTAGTATTTTTTTTCCTATTTACCTATATATTTAGTTTCTAAAATTAGTTTTAAATCTGGTATTACATAATTCTTGGTTTATATTAAATTTTGTGTAACTTTTTCAATTCAGAGTATGTAAATTTTTATGGAGCTAAATTTTCCGTTCTGCAATGCAGAAATTTATTTTTGCATTCCGTTGATTGTGTTGAACTATCAATTTGCAAAATTATTCAAAAAAAAGTGGGCAAAGTTTTAACAAAATTATGTTAGTGTTTAGATTAAAATAAGATTAAATGAACTATGATTTCTATATTCATTTGTAAAAGTTGGACATTGTAATTAGATACATTTTACTGTTTTAATTAGAGTGGTCATAAATTAAACTGACCAATAAATAATAAAGGAGTGTTCAGAAATTTGACAATTATGTCCAGCAACTTTTGGAGATTCAATTTAATGTAGGCTTGATTGTTTAAATCAAATCTCAAAAATTGTCACACTTAGAAAGGATATGGAATTGGTATTTCCTTTATATGGAATCATCCTTTCCTGGTACTATCACCCATGACAGTGAGATGTTTTTTGAGAATACAGTGGTTTCTGTAAAACCTTATTACTCTCTTTGAACAACTTTATTTGAGTCAATATGGGGACTTCTGGCTTTTACATGGATCAATTTAATAACTATACTTGTCTTTTGATGATTGGTGCTCCACCTATTAAAGTTACTTCATGAAGAAATAATAAAAAAAACTATAATATCAAATGTTTCGAGTCACTGAATGTTTAGATCCTAAAAAAGTGTTGATCTATTCTCACCAGCTCATCAATAAACTACTGGTATTAATTTATTGCAGGCAACACTCAAATATTTAAGTAACTATTGTTATTGGTTTGCATAATACAATGTACCATTCCCATACAAGATTTTGGCTTAAAGAAGATTTTTGTAAAACTGGAAATGTAGTTTGACTATCAGTGCAAATAATTTTTTTTTTATATTTTGTAACAAATTTCACATTATACATCAGAATTGCTAACATTTGAACACAATGGAATCATTCACAAAGGGAAAAGTTAATTTTGTGTCATCAGTTGGAGAACAAGTTTTAATAAGTACTTATTGATAAACAGGAGGAATTCTCCTACCATATCTGTATACCAATGAGTACAAATTTCATTTTGCCAACAAGCTTCAGTTTTCTCTGCAAGAAATATGTTATCAAAGTTTTTTAATGGTATGTTTAGAAATCAGCTCAGAAGGCAAGCTCATACAATAATATCAAATTATATCAGCATTAAGACATTCTGAGGATAAAAATCTTGTGTTATCTTTCCATTGACTCATATGCAGGCATTAATAACTATTTCCTCAGTATGAAATAAGTGATTATCAAGCACCTATTTCATACTGAATTATATGCTAACATTAAATACCAAGCAACTTCAAGAACTGCAATAGGATTTGTTTTAATGAAGCTTGATATTTTTACAGAGTGGTCAGAGGAGTTTAATAAATCTGTTTTAACAGTTTCAATTATATCCCCTGACAACAAAATCAGGTAATGTTGCATTACATGCTGATAATATTGATTTGATTGAGTAACTATTAGTAACTACAATTTTTATTCTTGCCAAGCTTATTCCAGTGTTTTCATGACAAAAACTGACTTTATGAAATTAATCAAAAACATTTAAAAGTCACCAGAAAGCAACCTGATATAATATGCAATAACATCAGCATTAAGGATTTACGAAAATAAAAAATTAAAGTAATCCTTTCATTGTCACATACGCATATGAAGTGTTTGCATACCAAGCAGAAGCTTTCACTTTAGCAGTTTTAATTCCAATTCTAGATCTGCAGACTGTTAAACCATAGGTTATGATGGCTTACATGATCATGCAAATCCAACAGGATTTAAGTTCCATGTTCTTACAATAAATTTTCTAAAAATCTAAAAGCTGTTTTTAACTTTATTAAGTCAAATATCGTACTTATTTCAATTAATTTTTTTATCAATAAGAAACAGAAAGATAAATTCCCAGGCTAATACACTTAATTTTTTTAAACATTCTATTGCTGTTACATTGTTGAATAAGCAGCAATTGATATTCATATTGCAGATTAGAAAATGATATGGTACAGAGGTAGATACACATAATAGTATGATAAAAATTTGTTACATGATTCAGTTGTTGCTTCTTTCAATATCAGATTGATAATGAGCAATACAAGAAATGCTAAGTGAGCAACTTTATTTATGGTTGTGAATTGGAAGAAATCTAAAGTCAGGTGAAATATGTGATGATTTTCAGCATCCTTTCGTGAGCCTGAGACATTTTCAAAAGATATAAACTTCTATTCAACAATGCAAAATTGATACTCCTAGAAAGACAACATCATTAAATAAAAATCTAGATCTAATATGATGATGTATTTTATATTAGAATAAAAATCTAACATAAAATACATCATCATAAATCTAAGGAAAATCTGTTCAATAATTTTAATGTAATTTGCAAGTTATTGCAGCAAAGGAAGTTTTGAAATTTCTTTTAAATCTGTAATCAGATCAGCTAATAATATCTATAAGAGGTAATAATTTTAGAAATTAATGTATTGGATTTATACACGTATCTTTAATACCTTAATTATTATAGAATTATATGTATATTTATAATCTTCATATACATATGAATAATTGCCATATAGATAATAATCAGTCTAAAAATGTACCATTTTGATGACATTTATTATTTTAGAAATGTTAAAATCAATGATCCATTTCTGATCTTGTGAAATGGCTCTAAAATGGCTTTTTAATTCAAATTCATTGAAATTCATTTTCATGAAGTTATTGCAAAGAAACATGTCTGAAAGAATATTTGATTTAGTAATGCAATAGAAAATCAAAAAGTAGCAAAACAAATGCATAAAGCATTTTTTTGCTTTTGAATTTCTGACATATATATAAATGCATTTGTAATTATATATATTTGTTTTTTGTTCTGTAATGTTTATTTAAAAAGGCTGATATAATCCTAAATATTTGCTGATAGTTTGCCATTATTTTTTATAGGTTCGAGTGAATTGCTTAATAAAAGTTGGATCTCTAAAAGTTCAATTAGAAAAAATGGAAGAAGCCTTAGAAAGTTTTAATAAAGCAATAGAATTAGATGTGAACAATGCTGATATTTATTTGCATAGGGGTCAGGTACATAAATTTCAAAAACATTAATTTTTAGAAAATAAATATTGTATTCATATTTCTAAATCGACCGTTTTCACAGGTATTTGAATTTTATTCTTAAGAATTGTTTTCTTAGCTTTGAATAAATTTTAATGTTATCATAAGTTTGTAATTAAAAAATGATTGTGCTTGAAATTTTTTTTAAATATATTATGTGAGCAAAAAAGAAATCTATTATTTTTAAGTGAAGTTAAAACTTTATTTAATCTATTTTCTATTAGTTTTTGTTCAAATGGTTTAAAACTGTTTCAAGGTTGATCTTTTACTTCTGTTTAATGCTGTGACTGCTAGCATGGCATGCTGTGATTTTATCAATATTTTTGACAATAGGCCTATTTGTGTGAGGTACATCTCTAACATCAAGAATACGTGAACAAAATCGATGTAATTAAAATTGAATGTAATGCCTGTTACAATATCAAAACAGTAAACACCATTCATGAGTTCCACTACATGCCTCTTTTTTTGTCTTTATGAAAAGAAAAACTTTAAAATGTTAGAAATTTCCTCTTGATTTCCATCAACACTAAATTAACAAAGAAAAAAAGTTGCAAAATAATGTTAAGTGTGGAATATCACTTTCCTAATAAGTATAAATCTGAGAATATGAGTTCATAATTTACAAAATATTGACTACTACAGTGATTTGCTAAAACATAATCTTTTCCCCCAACATAATATAAAAAATTAAAGAAAAATTAACATGATTGTTACTCACTTAATATGAAACTTAAAAATATTGATTTCCTAGAGGTTAAGAAATTAATTTACTATTTAATGACATTGATAATAAGAATTATTAAAAAGAGGTTATAGTTCAAAATATTTATGTATAGTTTTATATTTATTATTATAATAATCTAGTTTACAAATTTACTTTAATAACTAGTTTTTTGTACTGTTATATTTCTATGCACTTTTCATTCTGTGATTTGATTTTGTTTTTTTCACTAATTGTTGATTTTTCTTTTTCTTAAATACATTTTAAGGAAAGAAAATTTTCATTTATTTTTCATTTGCCTACAAATTATCAATTAATGTATTCCATTAATAGGGTATAGTATAGATTAATGATTTTAAATAGAAAACTTATAAAATTTTCTTCTAAAACTTTTTTTAAATTAGTAAAGTTGATAATAAATAAATATAATCATATAATAATGTATGATTTTTATGTTTCTTTTAAAAGATAATGACACTTTAATAGATTTTCTTTACTATTATTCTGATTTTTATTGCAACAATTTAAAAATGCTTGCTAAATTCCCTGCTCAACAAATAACATTGTAATCATGTGTTTTATTCCTAAATTAAAACTAAAATCTAGTATTTCTGATTGAGACCAAACCTGCATTTTGTATGGTACTGGAAACCAGATGACACGTAACATGGAAGAATTGGCTTTAATATTAACTTTATTGTTTTTAAATCCAAGGAAAAAAATTCATTTGTTTACTCATATATATATATATTTTTTTTACTTTAATTTTTATTGTCTGTATAGCTTTTGGTATTTTAACTTTTTTTTTTTTTTTTTTTTTTTTAGCTTTAATAATGCTAGGCCATTTATTTCTATTTCTTTTTATTATCACTTTTCACAGCATAGCTTTTTATATTATTGTTTCATTTGTTTAAGTTTTTTTAGTGACTAATAGAGACAGTTCCCATTTTTTTCAAATTGATTTCAATGTTTGCTTTCTTTTCATTAATTATGAGCACTATGTTATAATCCAGAATAAATCTTTTCAGCCAACAGCTTAACATTAAATCACTTCGTGTTACTCGTGTAATGTTTCAACATTAACTATTGTGTCATATGTAATTTTATGTAAACAAATTCAAAGTTTTTAATGATAATTTTACTGCACTATTTTTTTTTTAATGATTCTAAAGATAATTGTTTTAACACAAAAAATGCCTTATGTTATATTTTAAAATGTATATTCTTTATTTAAATTAAAAAATAATTTTTATTATGAAAACTATAATTATCTAAAAAAAATGTCAAATTTCATCAATATTATTCATTACAAATATAATATTGTGTTAGTTGATGCAGAATGTATAGTGGTTATCAAAAAAGGACCTTTTATATGTCTATAATACAAATTTTCATCAGGAATTGTAAGAATATTTAAATTATGTTCACAGTTTTGTTTTTGGAATGCATATGTGTGTGTATAAACATAAAATCAACCTTTATTCCAACAATTTTGTGAGAAAATTTTATAGATATTTGATTATGTATTTTGAAAAATTAAAACAGGCAAGGCATTTTTAAAAAAGAACACATTTTTTTATGCTATTCTATGAAAACAAATGGTATTGTTTTATTTTAGGAATATTTAAAGTAAAATGTGCTTCTATGTGTGTGTGTGTGTGTGATTTATAATGCAAAATATTTTGAATCAAAAATTTTAAATTCTTAATGGCAAATTTCTATTTTAAAAGAAATCATAATTAGTTTGTTATCTGCTTTTGTTAAAACTACTGTTATTGATTTGAATTACTTTTAATTACGTTTATGACATTATTTGCAATTTCTTCATTGTATGTTTTAGGTCTATATATTGATGGAGCGTACTCAAGAGTGTGTAAAGGACATGGAAAAAAGTTGCTCCTTAAATCCAAATTTTCCTTCTGCCAAAGCACAAAAGTATTACATACAGTACCGTTGTGGAATACAATTTAATGACGAGAATCAAAAAAAATTAGCTTTGAAAGGATTTGAAGAAATTGAAAAGAATTTTCCAAATTGTTCTGAAAGCATTTTTCTTTTTGCTCAGGTAACTATAGATTTTGATTTATTTATCAATGTTCACAAGTCGAAATTGAAATTTGTAATATTTAATAATAAATTTTAGATGAAATTATTGAACTTGATTAATTTCTTATTTTTTTTATTTTATTTAAATAAAATATTAAATACTGTAATCATACAAATTTTTTCTCTAAAATATACCAGGAGCTTAAAGTTATCAAAATGTATGATTTTATATGTAATGAACATATTTTTTAATATGAAATCACAAATATTTGTTTCTTGTTGTGTTGTTGTTACTTGTCAGGAACTGGGCGAGTGAAGTCAAAAAGAACATCTTCTGTTTTTGAACAGAGCACCCCCAAAAAGGGTGTAAATACGACTTTAGCTCATAGATGGCAGCACCATCTAGGTCTTCCAATTTAGAGATAGAAAGGCAGATAAGACCAAGGGCTTACTCCTAACTCCCCCAACGGTATTAATTTTGAATGGGAACATGGAGGACATAGAGATCATGACATATTTTACATGCCCCAGTCACTATTAGTGAACACACTGGATCTTCAGATAAGCTGGAATTCGAACTCGCTGCCTTCCAGTGACGAGAATGATGTCCTAACCAACCAGGACATTGTGGTCCCAATACCTTTTTGTAAACATATGTAATACTAGAAGACCAAGTTTGCATGCTTTTGTGTGCTGTGGCTTCCAATCAAAAGCCTGTACATATCTTAAAGGAAAAAGTTGAGATTTTGTAAAAAGATATTATTACTTATCTTTGTTTTATAAAATTATATTCTCTACGATCATTAGTTGTAAGAACAAATTCAATGGGCCAATGCTCATTTCAAGGTTTCCTTTAGTTTAGAAGCTTTTAAATATTAAAATTGTTCATCTGTATTCCAATTTCTTATTACCAGGATAGAGCTAAAATGCTAACAAAGCTAAGCACAAAGCTGCAACTGGTAAAAAGAGGTCTTTCTTGAAAAAAAAAAAATATTAAAATGTAATTCTTTTCAAATAAAAAGAATATGAGAAAGTAAAAATTATAAATATCTTTCCATAACTTACAGCTTCTTACACCTAGAATGACACTTTTAAAGGAAAAAACGTGTTTCTGGAAATGAGAAGAATTTTTAATGGAAATGTTATGCTGCTTACATTAATTACATTGCAATGTGAGCAATTTTAAAAGAAGTTCAAACAGTGTTAATTTTTAATTAATTACAAATGTCATTGTCAAAATTGTGAGATAAAACATGGCTTTATTTTAATTTTGCCAGAGACTGGCATCTTGATATTCTGTGTATTGTTTTAAATTCCATACAAAAATTCAGCAAACAAAAAATAAAGATTTCATTTGCATAGATAATGTGTTTTTCCAGATATTTTTTGTTTTATTTAATAAAATAATTAATGCATATATTGTCTGATATAAAAATTATTTCATACATTTCATATTTAGAAAAAGGAATTAAAAAGCTTTAAATTTTATTGATGAATATCAATTAGAATTTCCTGTTTCTTTTTATAATTATGTTGTATTGGAATTTATTAATGTTTTATGTCACATGTCATTTGATAAATGAAGCTGATTTTTTATTTTGAAATTTGAATATATTAAAATAATTTTAATTATAAATGTAAGAATCACATTAAAATAGCACTAAATTAAAGAACTTTCTGCTTAAGCTGCTTAACTCAGTTTCTGAAATTTATAAAATAAGGGAAAGAAAAAAAGTATTTCTCAGTATTTCACTTTTTCTTTTTTATTATTTATCCAATGATGTTATTTACTCGCCCATATATAATTAACTTGTATAATAAAATAATTTGTTTCTAAAAGTGTCTTTATTCTATCTAAAATTGATATTAGAAACAAAAGTAATACAACTACTTTCACTAAAATGTTTAATGTCTTTGTTTTAATTGTATTTGTTTTATAACACTCATGATATCTTCGTATTTCATCTGTATTAATATTAATTTTACTTTTATGTTGTTCGAAAGAATTTTTTTTTCTTTATAAGTAATTTTTGTTTGTACTCTAAGGGTAGTCTTAATTTTTATATTTATGCTATCATAAACATTTTTATATCACTGATTTAGGAGTATTTATTTATTTACACTCGGAATGGGAAATTTTATTTTATAATTACTAATAATATCTACATTAATTTTTATCTGAAAATTTAATATATTTTACTAAAAATATATATAGTCCAATATTTTTTAAATAACTAGAGAACTTTGCTGTAATAATGATATAAATTTCTGTTGTCATAAATTTATTGTGTGATTTCTCAATGTTATTTTTTATAAAGCTTTATATTCATCAGCTATGCATATTTTCATAAAAATGTCATTCAAGTAAGAAAAAATCTGATATGTATCAAGAAGATGAACTGACAGAACATCTATGCCAAAAATGGTTAGCAAAATTTCAATTTGGTAATTTTAATATTGAGAATGCATCACATTCTGGAAGGTCACTTAAAACTTATAAAGGACTCAATAAAGGCATTAATTGATGCAAACCTGTGTAACTTGTGAAATCATTGATAGACTGAATTTATCAAATTAAACTGTTTAGGATCATTTGAAATGCCTAGGTTTAATCTTAAAGCTCAACATATGGTTTTGTAAAGTTCTTATGTAAGTAAACTAGTGTCACCACACTGATGTCTGTGTTTTGCTTCTCAAACGTCAAGGAAATAATTCATTTTTGAAGCTCATCATCACAGGGATGAGAAATGGGTTGTCTGCTACAGTGGTGAATACAAAAGATCATGGAGTAAAAATGATGAACTGGCCCAAAGTACTTTGAAAGCCAATATTTATCAAAGAATCTGTTTAATGGCTTTTAAAAAATAATTTTTTTAAAGATTTAGTCCCAACACAACAATGAACTCTCAAGTGTACTGTCACCAGCTTGATCTAAAGAAAATAGGTAGCATTTCACCAAGATAAAGTGAGATCTATAAATTTGTTAACTGTACAAAAGTTTTTACTATTTAAATCAAAATATTACCACACCCACCATATTCTCCAAATTTGGTATCTTCTGATAATTATTTGTACCATGCTCTAGAGAAATATTTAGGCAATAAAACCTTAATTTCAAGTTAGAAGATCAAAAATCACCTTAAATTTTCTCCTAGTAAAAAACAAATATTTTATGAGCAGGGAATCATTACTACCACAAAAAAGGCCAAAAGATATTAGACAAGAATGGACTATATAATTCAATACAATATTTATTCATTATATGAAAATTGTCTTTCATTTTTAAAGGAAAACAAGATTACTTTCAGAGTAACATATTTTAATCCTCGTTTTGTAATATGTGTGAGGTTTTTGTTCTATTTTCATTATTTTTATTACTGTTTCTTATTTCTTTTAAATAACATTCGTGGGAATTATTTTTTTTCTAGGTTTTAATTGAATGTGGAGAGTATGAAAAAGCTGAGAAATATTTTAAAAAGGCAGGAGAATTAGATCCTCATGATCCCAATGTATTTGTACACCAAGGGTAATTTTTTATTGATAATATATATTGCTATTCTAACCTTATTTGCATTTTTTTTCAATATTACAATTGTTCATATTTTGATAAATAAAGGTTATTAAGTAAATTTGATAAGCAAATATTTTTTAAGTTTATGAAAAGATGACATTTTAAATGTTATTGGTTCTCATTAATAAAATGCATTTGATTATTTTATGAAAGTTAAAATTTTTAATCTATAAGATTTTTTATCAGAAGATTACAGAAAATGATAACAAAAGGCTATTTTAAATACTAATTCTTAAGTTTTTTTTTTTAATATTCATTCAAATACCAGAAAAGTTATATATACATACATTTGTAAAGACATATAAGAACACATTAAGTTATACAACACATGACATGACTAATGTTTAAAAGTATCCTGAAGGCAATTCACAGAATATTTCCTGCTGCACCATTCATAAATCCCCTGGAGTGAAGTTTTGAAGACCTTTCTTGAATTGAACATTGCAAATCAACTTAGATATGCTCAGTGTTGTTTATATCTAAAAATTAAGGTGGCCAATAAAAGAATTTAATTTTTATAATTTTAATAAAAATAAAGTATTTAATTGGCAAATTTTAAGTATGATCTGGGTGCCAATTCCTGAGCAAAAGCTTCCATGTCCTATTGATGTATTGGAATTTTTCAAGTCTCAAAATGTGTGATGGTTATGAATGGATATAGGTTATCAAACTAAATGTTTATGTATCCATCAAATTGGTCTAGATAAATTTAGGAGTTTCATACCATTAAAGTTACACTTATTCCATATCATTATTGAGGCTCCAGTAGTTTGTGTGAATAGTATTTTCCTGATATAAGACTCATAAATTCAGGAAGTTATTCCATAATCTTATATTTATTTGTCTGATATAATAAGAAACAAGTCTCATCAGACATAGCAACATGTTTCTAGACACTGATAATTCATTAACAGTATTTCTGAGTCTAGCTCTGACTAAATTAACACAGACCTCCTAAATTTTCTTAAATTACTATTTTTCATAATTTTTAAAATTCTTTCTTAAATGGGATATTTTTTTAAAAAGCAAGCTGTATGTGTATAATACAAATCTGTAAGAGCTTTGTCTAAGAGACAAAAGCTATTCATGTGTTCTGATAAATTTCCCTTTAAAAAACATATATTTGCAATCTTTTTATTTACAAATCTATTTACATCTGCTTTAAATTTAGTTTGATTCTGTTTATGCTGACTATTGAAAAATCATTCAATTTACATTTGCATTTAAAATAAACACATCTTTCTAAAATTGGAAGTAGCTATTAGTATTGTATACATAATTCATTTCCATTAAACTTACTCTGGAAATATTAACAACTTTCCAATTTTCTTCAGGAATTATCTTTGATCTACTTCTGAAATACTTCTTCTTATATTGAATATATTGTCATTTTTAAAGTTTTGCCTTATGTATCACAACTTTAGGATATGTTGATTATGTGCTAGCATGTCTGTTGAAATTAAAAGAAAGAAATACTAATGTAAAGTAACAAGAAAATTGTGCGAGCAAAATGGTGATGCTTAAAAATAAGAAGTCTAATTTCATTTGAACCGCCAGAAGAAGAGTCATATTGAACAGGAGATAACAATGATTTAGCTTTCACTGTTGGTGGTAGTTGAGTATGAAACTGAAGACAGTGGGATGAGTTCGGTATCAGAATGTATGCAACATTAGAAAAAGTAGAATTTTGTGTTTTATAATGGATAAAATAAATATCAGTATTTAGGGAATGAAATATTTGCTTTTAAACCAAATAGTGTGGTTTAATTTATTTAGAATACTATACCATTAGATGGAATTTTTGTGTATCAAAACTATTTCTTAAAAAGGAATTTCATATTTTTAAATTCAAATATATGAAATTATTTTATTGTGCTTACAATTAGTTTTCCTATAAGTTTTCCAAAATTCCTTCATGAAATTTCCTTTTTGAATTTTATATTCCTTTGCTCCAAAAGTAGTTTCAATTTATGCTCCATTTAATAATATGTTACTAGTTGATGTTTTATTAAAAGGTGAGAAAAATTTGCTAATCTGCTTGTTTCATAATTCTTGTCAGTTGAAGAATCTGTGTTTCAAAAGTTGTGGTGCATTTGCACAACTGTGTCTGATGTTTGGAGTTTTATCTGATAGGCAACAATCTTGGATATACTTGTTAAATTGTAGTATATGTGAAAATCGAAATTTCTTTACATTTCATTTCCGATTTGAAATTTATAAATCACATTTGAAGTATCTTAAATCTCAGTAAGTTGCTATCTCAATAATAACTGATCTAACATTCTTGCAAGACATCTTTTTTCTTATATAGGTGTTATCTTTTGCAATGTATGGTTGATGCTTTACTTTCATTGTTGTATATTCTTCTTCCCTGTTCCATTTTGTCTGGAATTCATGTGTATTAATATAGTCATTTTCAAATTTATCTTAAAAAGCTTGAAGATTATTTTTTAAGTAAAAATATTTATATTTAGTTATCAATTATTGCTCCAAATCCATTTTATTAATTAGTTGTTTCAATATAATACACATAATGTATGATATATTTCTGTAATTTAGGTATAAATATTCTAGCTTGGAGAGTTGACTTTTATCTGTCATAAATATTTTGATGATAATATTGAAAGTATTATCAAATTAATTCAATAACTGCTAAAAGTCCAATCTCTAACAAAAAGATACATATGATTTTTTAAAAATTTAATGCATTGCTTATATTTTCTTGCTATTATTAATAGAAAATTAAACTAGCTTTACTAAATATGATGTGTAACTTCATAAATATTATATTTCTTTATTTGCCAAATAATGACATGTCCTAAATTGTAATCAATGCGCAAAGAATAATGTAGAAAAACTAATGGTGATGTTTATTGTGTTGACAAAACTGTTTATTTGAATGAATATCTTTTCAATTTTTAAAATTAGATGCTTAAAGTAAATTGTAATTCATTGGAAAGTTCATATTACAAGATTAATTACTTCTAAATATTCCTGTTGGTATAAAACTTGATGAAGCAGTGTTAAAAAATTATAAAACCATTTCTTTTTGTTGTATCAATATTAATTTCCCCATATAGGTTGACATTGGATATTGAATTTAGATTGTTTAAGATTTCCATTAACAATTTTGTTTTTAAAAAATACTAAAATTTGAATGTACCTTGTCTAAAAATTATAGATGATTAATGAATTTTAAAAATACTAGGACCTATATATAAATTTTGATTTTGCTTTCTTTTCTTATTTCCAACAAATTTTTTAATATAGTATTGTTTACTCACTTTTTAACCCTTTCAAATCATTTATATTTTTGAGAGTAATTATAATATATTGTAAATCTTAATTTTAAATTTTATCTTTTCTCAAAATATGTAACTATAAAATGAAATATCATTGAAGTTTTTTTGTTAAATCAATAATTTTATATAGCATTTCATTTGTTTGGTTATAAAATGGTGTTCAAATGCTGATTAATATCTAACTGCACTATTTATCTATTTGGTTCAGTGTACTGGGAAAGATTAAAGCATTTAAGAAGACATATGTTGTATCTTACAGTATAATTGTGTGATTTCAAGTGATTTTCATTTATTGAAAAATGATTTCAAAATTATTCATCCAAGATTTATATGTTATTTATATATGTATTTTTTATTAAATGATAACTTATTATACTTTATTAAATGATAATTTATTGCGAAAAAAGGTATTTTTATAGTATGAGTTATTCATCAATTAATTAAAAATAATTTGTAGCATTTTAGCCCTTCAGTGGAAAGAAGATGTAAATAAAGCTATAGAACTCTTTAATAAATCGATAGAGATGGATGATAAATGTCAATTTGGCTATGAGACATTAGGGTCTATAGAAGTTCAAAGGTATGTTGATTTTTAACACTAATATATCAAATTCCTAAGGACATGTGAACTATCTGTATTTATAATTAATTCATCATTATTAATTTTATAGTTATGACACTCTTTGAATAACATTGTTATTTAATATAATATACTGTTATTTTATAAGGCTTTCTCTATTTTACATTCAATGCAAATTAAATTTACTAATTACTTGAAACCATTTTCTCTTTTATGCTATATAAATTGACTAAGTATAGTTAAATTTTTTAGTGTTAGTGAATGCTCATAAAATTATTTAATATTGAAACCACACTCATTAATTTTCACGCATTGAGTGCCAATAATAAAGTCCTATGCTTGCTTAGCTGCTTAGATTTAATCTAAGCTGCTAATATTAGTGAAAAAATTTCCAATTTTTATTTAAATTTTGTGTCAGACAATTATTTATAATAGATTACTGTCCATTAAAATTAATACATCTAAAAAAGTGTGAATAACATAATATTTATTGAGCATATATATTATAGAAATAACTAGTGACTAAAATGGCAAGAAATTTGGAAGCATACTGTCTGGGAAATTATTAACCCGAATCACCATTTCTGGCAGCAATAAAGCATTGATTCAAACATTTATTCTTGGGCATTGATACAAAAATCAGATTGCATGTACATATATAGTTGCCCATGCATCTTCATTATGATGCCTCAATTCATTGATAATAGTGCTTGCATATGATGACAATGTATTAGATTGGCATTTATTTACCAAACAATTTGTGTATCATTTAAAGATCCATAAAGTAATGACAAAAGACATTATTATGCCGAGTTCTAATAAAAGATGAAGCATCAAGCTATTGTTAAAGTCTGCAAAAATATATTACTTAAAATGCCAAAAAAGAAGTGACCAAGACATATTCAATGGTACCCCACAGTAATAGGCTAGTGATGGATCATTACAACAATACTCGATCCATGTTGGCAATGTTCATTCTCCATACTGCTGCAAGATACAACCATCATAATGATGTATGAAGAACTGTGATTTGTTTGAAAATGTATCATCACACTATTTTTGAATTCATTTTAGTTATTGATCATACCATTGAAGTTGCTTCAAATATATTATTACAAGTAGTTATAGCCATTGTCACCAGAGTGAGTGCTCATGCTGCTGCAAACATTATTTAACTATTTAAACAAGCCTCTGTTTTCTTTCAATTTATTCCATTTCTTGTCTCAGAACTCACATGGCTATATGATCCATTGAGGCCTTAGAGATTATCTATCTTCTTGGCTGTAATGTTAGCAGGACAAAGGGATTCAATGTCATGGTTCTTATGACTGTCTTGAACCAATCAATTTCATTTCCACAGACAGTTATAGGCTTCCAATCAGCATGAGCAATAGCATCTCTAAAACATCAACTTTGGTTTTTTTGAGGCTAAAATTCAGCCAATATGATTTAGATGTGATTCAGCTTATATTATCATGTATATGAAACATGCTAGTAACCATTTCTTTTTTCTTACAGAAGGTTTTACAACAAATTTTTAACTTGGTATAATTTTTAAATATAATATGTGTGTGAGAAACCTGTATAATTTCTTCATTTAAATATAGTATAAGTATCATTGTTGCATAGTTGGCTGGAATACATTGAAGAACTAATTATTTGCAAACCACGGTATCTTTTTCCTACTGTGCAAATTTCACATATCTAATTTATCAGCTTGGTATAATTTTAATGACTAGCAATCTTAAATTTAGATAATTATTTTAATTGTGCTCCTATTTTTAGTCACTAGAATGGAAATAATTTAAAGTATTTTTGATCATTGTATCAGTCAAATATTGATTTTGAAGCAAAAGTATTCATTATTTAAAAAAAAAAAAAAAAATCGTTTTTCTACTATTTTCCTTATAAGGAAAGCTAATTCGTTTCAATTTTTGATTTTATTAATTATTATTTTCTTCTAACTTAAAAAATCTGCCTTGTAAATTTATTGTATTTTTTATTTACTAGTTACTTCTTAAATTTATTTATTTTATATTTCTCTAATTTGTTATGGTGCAAATTTAAAAATTTCAAGATAATATAAATTTACTTTCAAATTACATAATTACTCATAAAACTTTTTGCTTTTCTTGTCATTTTTTTATTTTTTTTGGATTATCCATAGTTTATGTGTCTCCTAAAACATTTTATTTCTTGGATTGATTATTTTAATCTATATGTTTTTTAAAACTTATTTTCTTAAAATTTTGTATGGGGTTTCCATAATATTTACAAAAGTTTAATGCAAGCCCTAACATTGTGCAAATTTGATGTACATGTGACTAAAATTATCTATTTCTTCATTTTTTATTATAATATATTGTTGTTTTTAGATCAAGCTTTAATTTTATTGCATAGAATAGTATAAACATTTAAATTTAAATATATTATACAAAATTATAAATTGGATAACCTGAGTATATTAAACATTAACTATATTATACATATGTAAGAATTAAGTATAATGTGGGAAGGGTGCATGCTTATTTTCAATTATACATGTATGCATACTTAAGCAACAGATGTTTTTTCCACAATTCCATAAAAAATCATCTGAGATACATGAAGATTTGAAATAAGATACAGCATATTGTTCTTAAATGATAACAAAAGCATGTTAGCAACTGCTACTGCAGATCCTGCAACCAACTGAGATTGTGATTCACAGTTTAAAAAATATGTTTTGAAGTTTTAACTATTTTGCTTTTAATATTAATAAAATTTTCTGTGAAAGAAAAAAATATTTTAAAGATTTATAATTATTGTGTTATGTTTTACATGTGAGCGTAAACATTAAAACCCTAAAATTAATTGACATTCTCTATGTCATTTCATGGGAAGTTTTCTATGTAAGAAAAGTATATTTTCCTTAAATATTTTAGTTTTAAATTATAAATATTAAATTTCAAATTTAAATTTGTTGTAGCGCTTCACATTCCAAAGTCATAAGTTTTGCTACCATAATTAACCAGAATATCTGCTTTAAAATTTTTTAATTGTTGTTCACTTTTATATTTAATATTTTGAATTGTATGTTTGTTCATCTGTAATGAACATTTAAAAAAATTCGTACTTGTTATTTTAAAGCTCCATATCTTTATTAAATTGTATAAAAACCATACCTTGATATTTTTGTTCTTTAAAATCAGTATTTAATTTGAGATTTAAAATTTTAATATTAAAAAATAATTCTGTGCTTGTGTCCATGAATTTGGGAAAATCATACTTTTTATAGTATAAATAAAAGTATCCAAGATACTAAATATAATATATATGTTTAGTACCTTTTATACATTTATTTTTCTTAATTGTCAAACAATAATGATTTCATTATTTATGTATATATATATATATATATAAATGTTCAATTTTATAAACTGTTGACTGGTTCCTTATGGTTCCATTGTCACAATTATTTTAATTCCCTTTTACAAACTAAATTTTTAAAAAATTTCTTATTTATGAGCTTGTTTTCATCTATTTATTTATTTTTATCATCTATTTTATTTTATGATTGAGAAACTTGGATCGACATCTGTATTTGAGAATCTTTGACTTTTGAATAACTAACTACAGCATTATTAATTAATCAGTGTAATGAATGAAAAGTAATTTCAATTCTAAAATCTAAATTAAAGGAAAATATTTTTTTTACAGCTTCTGTTGTAATTTATGCAGTAAACTTTTAGCTATTAATAGGTGCCAGCCTCAAATATCATTCATCAGAAATTTTTATAAGCAATCTTTTGAATTTTTCTTCTTTAATCTATCTTCAACACACGAGTAATTAATAGCTTCAAGTGGAAATATGATAGGATACTTTCGGAAAGAGTGATCATGTCTTGGAATCACCTTATGAAAGTCATATTCTTTATACAATGTCCTTGGGTATGTATGCTTGAAATGATGTAGAAACAAACATAATCTGAGTCCTTAAGCTGGATACATTCATTATTAAATAAATCACCGCAATTGAAAAAAGACAAAAAAAAATTTGTCTGGCGACTTGAGCGAAGATATATTACTCATCCACAAACTTCAACAAATATTCCTACTGCTTCCCAAAATTTCACTTCAGGACTTTAAATCTGGATTCAGATGTAATTTGTTCATCAATAAAGTTACAAATCAATAAATGAAAATGTAATAAACGAGAATGAGAAAGAACAAAGAAAATGACAGTGCTGCGACCCATCTGCAAAAGAAGTAGATGAATAGCCAACAATATTTTAGTACTTTTTGAGAAAAACCACAATGAAATGCTTTCTACATTAAAAACATTGTATTTTTAAAATTAATTTTGAAGTAAAAAGAAATAAGATTAAACAGTTTTTTCTTCAGTAAAATGAAAGTAAGAATTGCCTTTAATTATTTGCCTTATATGTCTTTTTGTATAATATATACCAAATAATTTTTTTAATAATATTGTATTCATAAAGAAAACAATATGGTAAAAAATAATTGTAATATCTTATGTTCTTTTTTCCGAACTTTTGAATTTAATAACTATTTTACTGGTCCCTATGAGTTCGTAAAAACGAACATCTGCTGTATATGTATACTAATCATATTGGGGTGATATATGAAAATTATTTTATGACTTGTCAAAAAGAATAATTGTTATAAAATGTTTCAAAACTTGTTTATTATTTCTAATATCAGACTTTTAAAATTTATATATTTATTTTAGGGGAAATATCCAAAGAGGTTTAGAATTGTTTCAAAAGGCTATAGATGTGTCTAACACAGAAACAGAACTAGCTCACTTATATTCATTGCTCCTTGCTGCCAAAGCTCAAGCTAAAGTGGCTGAAGCTTGTGGAACTTAACATGGAATAGCATGTGAATATTTTGTTGTGATAAATTTATAGGTGTACAAAATAATATTAGTCTTATTTTTGAATTAAAATACTGATTTACATCATTTATACATCAGTACTTCAGACTTTTTTAATGCACTGTAAAGTATCAGACTAACAAGATTCCTGTAATGTATTGTGTCCTTAAAATCAAAACACATACTATGATATTTGTTCCTATTTTTTATCCCCAGAGCAATAATTATTTCATTTAAAATTTTGTAGCAATGTTCATTAAATGAAACAAAAAATTACAATAAAATGGCTTTAAAAATAAAATTGAAGGATTTTAATTTTTCACATGAGTTACTCATGTTGCTTATTTTTATCTATTTATATACATAATATTATATCACGCATATGATCCTAATGGTGTTCAAACAATTTTTCCATTCTTAATATTTAATTTTTCAATGATTGTAATGAAATTGAATATATGATAGCATACCATTACATTTAGTGTAAATTTTTACTAACAGAATTATTTTTTGTAATTAAAGCATTTTTTGTAATATTAAAAAAGTTTTATTGTATAATTAAAAACAATTTTCTATTACCAAAAGAGTTGGGAAAAAATACTATTTATGCTGATGTAAATTAGTATATAATCAGATATGTTGGCAAATACCTTGTGTTTGAATTGTAAAATACCTATTATTCCTATAATAGCTTGAATGCATTGAATCATTTCTGTTTACTTTTAGAAAAACATTAATTCTCTTAATTCCTAAAACAACAAAATTTAATGTTTGTACATCAATGCTAGAATACTTGTGAAAAATATTATGCGTAATATGATAAAAAGGCAACTGAATTGAAAATTTACATTGGCAAATTTATAAATCTGATTTAATAATTTTTTATAATTAATATAATTTATATATAATTAATATTAGTCATTTTATATATATGAAGAAAGTTTATTAATAGTTATTATAAATTCAGCGAGTATCTCTAAAAAGGAAGTTAATTATTGTTTTATTTTGAATTTTTTACAAACATGCCACCCATCAACTACATTTCATTACTGTGTGAATATACTTTGGTTATCCCTGATTCTGATTCATAACAACTGACTTATCCTGATTCATTCTATATTCAGATTCTCTTCATTTTGATTGATAATGTATTTATCAATGATCAATTAGCATCTGATTACATTATAGTTTGTGTATTATGTTGAAATGTTTTTGAAAGTAAAATGTGTGAGTAAAATATAAATAATTTGCTAATTATGATAAATGAACTGTCTATATTTTTAGAAACATTTAATAAATATGTGCTCAATGTTAAACAATATTTATTTTGCCTTGATTGAGTAACATGATGCAATAATATAATAATTACTAAGTTTTTTTCTGTTTTCTTAAAAGTTTGTAGTATTTTTTAAATATCTTATTGCACTGATTATTTGGAAAAAATTGTAATTTAGGCTAGATTTAATTATGAATTCAAATGCTTACATACTTGAAAATGAACTGTAATGTACTATAGCATTAAATAACCATGTGCAATATGATTATTTCATTTATAAATTCTTTGTTATATTTTTTTTTATCCTAGGCAATTCAATACTTAAATTTTATATTTTGTGATGCATAAACTTTCTTATTCTATAAACTTGATACCTATATTATAAATTATTTAGCTGTAAAATGTTTTTAGAATATATTGTATTTCCATTTATCTTAAATTATGGTGATAAAACAATAAATTCATTATTTCTTTATTAATCTGAATGGTTAATTTTTGTTGAATGATAAATTTATGTTACAAATGCTTTAAATGAATTCTATGAATACTTTAAAATCCATGTCCATTCTTTTGAAGTATCAGAAATTTTAATATTTTTAGAAATCTAGTTTTTGAGACTATATTTAACAATTTGAGACAGTATTTTTGTAAGACTATTCAGCATCAGATAACTATAGTATGTTGAACACAGTATCCAATTTAGAGTAAAACTGAATGAAAGCATAAAATAATTAAAAATAAATAGATTTTCCTCATTTACTTTTTCTTTATATCTCTATACTCACACTATATTAATTTATGCATAATACAATCCTTTGTAAATGATCATTTTTATTTTTCATGAAAAAAGATTTCTATTAAAATGCTAAAATAAACATTGTTCCATTTCAATAGTTATAATTGTTTAAAAATAATAAAGTTTTCGTTCTTAAAAAATTGCTTAAAATTCTCTAGAATAAAAAAGTAAGCAAGCCCTTTAATAAAATTTTATAAATGATTAATTTAGATCCTTAAAATATAAGATTTCTAATATTTAAGTTAAAGAGAAGTTTTGTTTTGTTTGGTAACAATTGATAAAATTTTTAAATGATATGAAGTACACTTTAATTGACAACAAATTCAAAATATGCACCTTCTACATTTAGTTGAATTAATGAATTCTTGAATTGTTTGTTAATATACATAATATGGTCCAGAACAGTGAAAATGTTATTCAGAAATTACACTTTTGTCTGTGAAATGTTTTTAATTACTTTTTGCTGAAAATTAAATGTCCTAATAAGTTACTAGTACATTAAAACAAATAGAATTTTATTTGGTTCGTAAAATTTTTAAGTTATTTGTTATTTTGTAATTTAGAAATGATTATTTAAAAATTGTTTTTGCCAATTCCCATATACCTTCCATGTAGTGAACTCCAAAGTGTAAAAATTTTTAATTAGGAAATGCATTGAATTTAGTAATAATTTGAAAGTGTTTCTTAATTTCAAAATAGATTCATATAGTGTAAGGCATGGGTATTGTAAACTAATAATAAAAAGATTGCAAAGAAATGTGGGGAATATATT
The DNA here is from genome assembly GCA_026290005.1 of Latrodectus geometricus. Lineage (NCBI taxonomy): Eukaryota > Metazoa > Arthropoda > Arachnida > Araneae > Theridiidae > Latrodectus > Latrodectus geometricus. The sequence continues at coordinate 83,113 of JAPDSC010073368.1, read as the reverse complement.
TTTCGAGAATTCCTAATAGTAATTAAAATGTAAGTTTTTTTTTATTTAATCATAATTAACTGTAAATAAATTGTTCCCATTAAAAATATGCTAGTCAAAATTTATTGCTTATTTGAAGAGGATTTGCCTTAAGCATAATAAGATAAATTTAGTGGCATAAATGCAAGGCTATAAATTTTATTCTTATTAATTATTAACAGAAATGATAGTTAGGAATTTTTTTCCTATGATAAATAGATGCTATTTTGTTATCAAAACTAAAAATGTCTGTTTTGAACGAATTTATAAAAATTAGCAATCATTTCTCAATGGCAAAAGTATTTATATGAATAAACTATAGTAAGCTTTGCAATTTCTCCATCCATCTTGAGTAAAAAGTTTGGTTTTATAATTGCATTAAGATGCACATAGTTAAATACTTATTTAGTTATGTTATTCAAATGGCTTTTTAATGGAAAATGTATTTTTCTAAATTTCTCAATAACTTAAATCAGCTATTGTTTGATATATTAAATTTTCCATCAAAATTTTGGTTTGAATTTGATTAAATCTTTGTGTTACACCAAAGAACTTTTTATGGCTGTAGAAAATAATTTTTTTTTTCTTAACATTTATTTAAAATTTTTTTATGTTTTTGAAGCATTTTAAAAATTATATTGAGTTTAATATGTATCCAATTACTATGATAAATCAACGCTGAAAGTATCAGCAAATATATTTTCAAAGTAAATTGTTTTTAGTTGTAATGAAATTATTTATATCTAATTTAAGAATGAATTTTCTTTCATTTCTTAAAGAAATTCTAAAGTTTGAAATTCCAGTGATAAACACTAGAAACTAATATTTTTAAAATATTTGTTTCAAGTTCAGTTTTTGGTTTCAGAATAAACTTTAAAAATTACATTTGAGTGTCTTTTTGATTTTAAAAGAGTCGCTATTTTTGAACGTTTTTTATAACGGAATTACTCTTTCTTAGTCAAATAAAACTAGAGTTACATAATTACAAAAGAAAGTTTAAAAAAAAAAAAAAAGAATTTGAGAGTTTTTTTCAATTTCCATTCTTAAAATAGGTTTTCTATTACAAAATGATGTTTTATATAGATCAGCAAAAACGAATCGATTAAGTTGTGTAACGTTCGAAAATACTATTTTATTTTGAACCTTTTAAACATTAGAATCTTGATTTCTTACATCCTTATTCCATGGAATTTCTGATCAGGATGGATCTCTAAAGCCAAGATCACTTTCAATGTGTAGGAAGTGAAAGCAATATTTTTTTCAAAACTCGAAAAAAAAAAAGTATACGTTATTTTTTTTTTAAAGAAAATGCATTGTTGAAATTTAGAAAAATTATGTTAACCAATTCTGTATGTATTTTTCTCTATTTAGTGATTCCTTATGATTGAAAATTTTAGAATTGTGATAGAACCACACGACTCTGTCCTAGAAATCAGCAAAGTTCTGGAATTTTTCTATACAAATGATTTTATTGTTAGAAAAGCGCTTAACACCAAAGAAACTTTTATCTGAAGCTAATCATTAATGATTTATATTTTTAATATAAACCAAATCAAATATATTATATCAAAGTATCCAAAATACAGACCCATTTGCCTGCTGCCAACATTAGGGAAAGTACTAGATAAATTAATTTTTGAAAGAGTAAAGTACTACCTCAAGAATGATATTATTCACAACAGACAGTATGGCTTTCGCTCCAAATTTTCTACAGAACATGCTATTGACAAAACCCTTGATTTAATTCAATGCAACAGGAACAAAGATTGCTATACAGTGCTCTTAAGCCTGGACATACAAAAGGCCTTCGATTCCCTATGCTGGCCTGGTCTTAAACAAGCACTTCTTAACTGTAATGTATCCCCAAACCTTACCAAATGCATCTTTAGCTTTTTGGAAGACTGAACTCTGCAAACAGTTAAAGACGCTGGGATAGTGAGTATTTATCACACAGGAGGATGCCCGCAAGGCTCGATTGGTGGACTCACATTGTGGAACATATACTTTAACGAAGTATTACAACTAAATTGGCCCGAACGCACGGAAATAGTTGCTTTCGCAGATACCTTATTAGTTGTGAGTGCAACAACCAAAAAGCAACTGCGGGAAAATAGCAACACATCCCTCACAATGTTATCAGCAATGTGCGAAAAATTAAAGCTAACGATTTCTGCAACGAAATCAAGATCTATGATCTTGGGAAAAAAGAATAAGTCACTTAAAAGCAACGCAACAATACGAATTAACAATAAAAGTATCAAACAGACTAAACAAATTACCTATCTAGGCATAATCCTAGATAACAAATTATCTTTTTTGCCACACCTAAATTCTTAAAATCAAAGATTCCAATTTCTCAAAGAATGCGCTCCATGATTAGCCAGAACTGGGGTCTGAAAACCAAAATCACAAAAAGCATCTACCTCACAGTAATCGAAAAAATAGCCTCTTACGGCTGTTCATCATGGGCCTTTCCCATGACGCAGAGGAAAGTGAAAATCCTCACAAGCATCCAACGTTATTTCCTACTTTTAATCACAAGGGGCTATAAAACGTCACCAACATCAGCACTCGGAGTTTTAGCTGGCATACCTCCTCTGCATCCTGTTATAGAAATGATCGCAATAAAATAAAAAATAATACACCTTCATCAAGATGTTGTATTAGGAAATAACATAGCTCATGGAGATTATGAAAAACATACACAAAGACAGTTCACCCAGTAATAAGAACTAAAAGATTATTAATAGGCAACATCCCCAAAACAGCTTCCTCAATTCAACAAGTGGCTCTAACTCACACTGACTATAACTATTACACGGATGGCTCAAAGCAGAACAACGGGGTCGCGCAGCATTTATCCTTTTTCAGGAGAACAATATCTTACACACGCACCAAATAAAAATGGCAAAGGAAAACTCTATGTATCAAGCAGAGGCACTAGCCATACAAAAAGCGATCCTGTATGCCATAGAATTCAATATTTTCCCTGCGAGTATCTGGACAGATAGCCTCTTTGTGCTACTCTCTCCTCAACTCCCAACACAAGAGCCCAATCATAACGGACATACAAAACATTTTATACTCTAAATCTTCAGCTTTGCAACTAGCATGGACTAAAGCTCACGTAGGAACCTAGGTTAATGATCTGGCAGACAAAAACGCAAAAGAAGCAGCTTTAAATCAAAATCTGCCAGTAACAGAACACCCCTTACCAAAATCCCATTTGATCGGGATACTCAAAGAAAAACTTCACAAACAGTGGCAACAATTCTGGAATAATCATTACACAGGACGATTCACTTATAAGCTCTTCCCAAAAGTATCTACTGATAGAAGCTGTGCAAATCCCTTCCTAACTTACGTAATAACCAACCACGGTCCTTTTCCTTATTACTTTCATAGATTTGGTAGAGGTAGATCACTACTTTGTGTCTGCGGGCAGGTAAGAACATCTCTACATTGCCTGGAACAGTGCCCAATAACCAAAGACTATCATATTAAGAGAAGTTCCACACAAACTGATGAAGCTTATATAAAATACTCCATCACTGAAAAATTCAGAAGAAGCAAACTTACCAAACAACTGAACTATGTGAGCATTAAAGGTCTAGAAATGTGCAAAGATCCCTTAGCTCCACGTCAGCAGACTCACATTACCACTATAGACTCAGAATAGTGAAATTTTAACATTTTGGACTTTTACTCACTCTGTTTATATATATCAGGGGTGGCCAAACTTTTGGGATCCGGGGTCTTCTCCACATTTAAAAAATCGAAGGTGGTCTACCAATGACAGAGCTAAATTAACATGCATCTTTATTTTCGGTAACAAGAAAAAATGGTAAATTATGTAATTTCTCTAAAAAAAACTTAATGTTTACAAAATAAAAATTTACTGACAAAAATAATCAAAGTATTCATATATCAAAAACTGGTCCTCCTTTTCACTTCGTTTAGTTGAAATTTGGCACTGTATATCCGCGACGAGTTTATCATATTGTGGCTGATACGAGCTTATTGCAATGCATAAACATGAAATTAAATGTTCAACTGTTAAATGCAACCAATGTTTGTTTTTTGTTCATGGTTAGAAAAGCAGATTCGCAAAGATACCTCGTTCCAAAGTATGATTTCAAATACAAAATCAATTTGTAAGTATTTGAAAACGTTTCCTCATAAATTAATTTCCAAAAATCAGTATTGCTAAATATGTTCTGGATCTAAGAAATATATCGTATCTTAATTTAATAATTTCTTCCTCGACTGAGACTGATGTAATATCTATTAAATGTCCTATTTTTTTCAGATACTCCATCAATGTTGACATTTTCATTAAATGGAAATATCATAAAATTGAATATTTCTTTCAACCTAATTAAGTCAGCGAATCTTCTTTCAAATTCTTCAAACAAAACAAGTTAATATTAAGCGAAATCTTCGAAGTCTTGGTTTGGATTATGGATGCACTCTTCCTCCATGTTTTTGAAGTTCCTCAATTCATGTTTTCTTAATTAAGAGCCATATATTTTGTATAGTTTTTTTGAATGTCTTAATCGCGCTCATCATGTCCGTTATAGGTTTTAAATTGTAAATCTTAAATCGTAAATCTTTGCACAGTTTGTTTTGGATTTTAAAGCAAAGACTGTAGTAAATTTTTAATTTAAATAGTTCATTGATGCTATGTCATAAGTCCTAAATTAAATTATTAATATCCGAGGTCATTGTCGGGATGGTCGCGTGGACTACCTAAAATGTCTTCGCGGTCTACCAGTCGACCGCAGTCGACGTCTTGGCCACCCCTGATATATATAATAAACCCCTCGAATTACCATATATGCATGTATATGTGTGTATATGTACATGTATATATGTATGCATATATATTTTTTTATTTATGTGTGTGTATTTGTGTATGTATATTTTTTCTTTTTAAAAATTCAATTTTTTATTAATCAAGAAATCTAACCTTCACTATCTTTTATTTTACTCCCTATTGAAAGTATCATTTCGTCAATGTATAACCAATATTGTATTCCAATAGTTATTTTTTACTGTCATTGTACTGTGATGTAGATTTCTACTGCACAGTTAGTCTTCAGGCTTTAAGGTCCACCATTATCACCTTAATTTTATTTCAAATAAAGTCATTCGTATTAGGGTCCCTCTACTGATGATGGAGAAGTTTAAACCTGTTAACCGATTGGTAAAGTTCAGGGCTTCTCCACATCGTTATGTATGTATGTAGTATCCAAATCTTCATATCCATAAAAATTTGCTGCTTTGATTGCACTGTTAAAAAAAGGTTCCCTTTTTTATAAAAGATAAATTTCTTACGATTTTTGAGAACACATACAAAATATATTCTAAAATTATTAATAACATATAGTATTATACTTTGACACTCAATTCTAAAAAATTAACCCAGTTTTTAAATATAAAAAACTCAACTTGTTCTACTTCGACATGAAATGTGAGAGGTAAGAAGAAAATAGGTTTTCCTTGAAACAATGATTAAATAAAAACCATTCCGAATCTTTACACATCATAAATTGAAGAAGAAATCACATAGAATTTTAATGAATCAAAATAATTTAAAATCATTGAAAAAAAGAAAGTTAAAATCAAGTAAAAAATATATTTATAATTTATATGATCCCTCTCTCACGTATTAATTCCACAGAGTTTGACTTTGCCTTCTAAGAGGTGTCAGTATAAGAGGAATCAAGTAAGCTCCATTCCTTCAGCAGAGTCCTGATTTTGGAGAGGAAATAGATATGCTGAGAGCAACCCAAAGTTTTTCCATGGGACTTGTTTCAAATGACTTCTCCGGCCACTCTATACTTGCCATTTCCTCATTTTTTAAGTAATCATTGCTAATGAAAGTTTTAAAAGAATTTGAATTACTATCTAATAAAATGTAACCAGAATCAACTATTGTGTAATACATTCTTTGAATGGGGCTAAGGATTTATCCCAATACTTTATATCAATTATAAAACCTTACATGATCCTTGCCCTTGTTAATAATGTTTCGTCTTGAGAATGAAATTTTTAATTGATATTTTAGTATAAAATCTGTTTAGATTGTTCTCTCCAGATCCTCTCACATTTATCATCTGGTGGCAAGGCAATATTGATTCATTCGTGAGGTAATATTTAGGTTCTTTACAATTACAATTTATAGAGAACCTAAAATAACCAAACTCAGATTAATGTATAAAAGGTCCAATGTTATTTTTATTATCTTATGCATAGTTAAAATTTGGTTTTGCTGACTTTCTATAGTTTCATATTGCACACGAGGACTAATTCGACCAGACTGTATTTTTAAATGGATTTTGATTCACTGTAAATATTTACACACCTGAGATGAAAATCAAACGTATGAACTGTTAAACTGAAAGTCTGCACAAACAATTCTGATGACAATTTAATCGCATAATCTAAAAGGGAAAATTCAAAAATATTTTCCTTTTGGAAGTGTGGTCAGCTTAACTAATGCAGCAATACTTAATTTATGACATTAATTATTAGTGTATAATGCATTTTTGAAAAACGTTTTCTTAAAAAATCTGCTAAAAATGTTTCTTCAAATGTACTCACTGTTCCCCTCCCCCCCTCTCAGAAAAATTGGAGGAATTTGAATGAAGGTGAATATATTAACTCTATTTCTAGTTTAAAATTAAAATTTTTGATCGAAATTGGTTTTATTGTTTCTCAAAATATTCCGTATGAAGATTAATACAATTTTGCATGCCTTTGAACTAATTTTCCAAAAAAAATCTTTACACTCAGATTGAGGTATATCGAAAACACATGCGTTTTGAATGCATTCTTCATGTGTCGAAAATTGTTGACCAAACAATGTAGTTTAATTTTGATGTGTGGGAATATAGTCATTGGGTGCTAAATCAAGGCCCATTATTTCGGTGTTTTGACAGGCCGAAAATTCTATTACTTGTGTCGATGTGTGGAAGCTCATATTGTGATAAAGTATGATTCATCCTTCTTTTGCCTTTATCGTATTTTCCTATGACTTCTGGGAAACAAATGTTCGTATACCATTCACAAAATCAATCGTTCTGCGTTACTTTAGTGACACTGTCACCACATAATGCCGAAGAAAAACTGGCAACCATTTGTTTTAATGTCCTTCTACCACGATTTTATTTGACTTGTCTTGAAAGACATACATTCAACTTCTGTTTTGTTTTGGTCATTGTGAAATGTTACCAGGGTTTTTATTTTTAATGAGAAATTCGAAAGTAGTTTCTATAACTCGTAACCATTTTACTGAAAATCCTTAAAAGACTAGTGACGAAACATTTAGTGTTCAAAAGAAGTCCAACAGTTGCAAAATATCTCTTTGTGTAATATATCGTGACAAGAGAAGAAAAAATAGGAACATCGGATTCTTTTTTATTTCAGTTAAATAGGGTGGTGAAAGAAGAATATCGTGACAGAAGTAAAAATATTTCCGAACTGGGGCTTACTTATTTCACTCACAAATGCAACCAAATTATAAATCATTCATTTTGATGAGATATTACTATTTCTTTTTGTTTTTATGATCAAACACTTCAGTTTCCATTCCGAATCATATCAATCTCATCATATTGATGTTATTGCGATTGATAGTTCAACTGCTGTTGAAAAAATACACATGGTTGATTACTTCTTTATTGTCTGGCACGTTATCCCTTTAGAGATGAAAAGACATTTTTCTATACATTACATCAAATATTAGATACATTTTTCGTTTGAAAATTATGTTAATTTTAACATTGGAAGAATTGTGCTACTATAAAAGAAAGAAATTGTATATGTAGTTTTTATGTAAACTGTAAGATATTCTAAAATTCCTACTTGAAGAATTTCACATTTTTGCGGTTTCCAAGTAATTTGATGAATTTCCTTAAATCATATGAATCCACTTGAATTCTTAAATAGTCTGTTCATCATATAGTTATTTTTAGCCCAGATATAATCTATAAAGATCGCGTTTGTGTTTTTATTTAGAAATTTAGGCTTTAATCTTACAAACGGAAATCCATATTTAATTTACAAATGTAATTTATTTTTATCTTAATAATATTCAATTTTTGTTACTTAATACTTTTGAACCATTAAATTGTTTGACGTGTTTTGTTACATAAATTTGTGTTTTTATTATATAGGGAAATAAAAAGAATGCTTAGAAAAAGGACTCGTACACATATTCATTACCTCTATGAGAATATATATGCATATTTCCCATTTTGATCTAATTTCTGTGACAACTGCTAAAAAGACTATATTTAAAATAATTTAACTTACTTTTCTCTCTCATTTAGAGATGATTATAGATGTTTAAAATCGTAAACTGAGAATATTTTTACGATTTATTCACTGATGGCATCAGATTATTTTACACTTTTCTTTACTAATTGTTGTAAATTTAAAATTTTATGGAAATAAATTTTTGTTCTCACATTTTACTTCAAACTCAACATTTGGCAACACAAGGTGTAAGAGAAATGTTAATTACCTTACATGATGTGGCAGTTAATTTATCTTTTTGTATTTTAATGTTTTAAAGACAATTGAACTTTTTATTAACTTTTTAAAACGTTACATCGTATTGTAATTTGGATTTGTTTTTCTGTAATTTATTCACCCTAAGTATAGTGTAAATGTTGTGTATTAAACATATTCTTTAAAATGATTATAAGAGGCGACTACCGGGCCGAGACTTCCGATGTAAAGAGTGTATCTGTTTTTCAGGGAAAGAATTACGACTTTAAAAAACAATATTTACAATGTTTTATTGAAACTGCTTACCACAAAATGAGCTTGTACATTTAGATGTGTTAAAAACATATAGTATACAAACATTAATTGTAGAATTTCTGAAGATTCCACTTATATGTGTATAGTTACAAAATTATTAAATTTGGGATTATATCGTGTACTTTCCAATGCATTTTCAATCAGTGACTTATTAGGAAAAGTGGAGGGGGGGGGGACACACATTCACTGAAGTGGACAAAAATAAATAAATAAAATGTTTCAAAAGTAGAAGCAGTAACAATCGTTTTTTTTTAAATTTAGAATGAATATATAGAAGGTGGAATCTAGTATAACCCATTTTCTCTTACTTCCAGTGGTTATTCATAAATAACAACTTTAAAGAATGGGGGAACCACTATCACCGTTTTTGAAACAAAAAGATTTCCGTAACAATGTGCTTCGCGGCATAAATAACTTTAAATGAAATTCACATCGATGTTAACTATGGCTTACATTAATCACAAATGCTATTATCAAATTTTTCAAATAAAACAACATATGTTTTAAGTTACCCAGAAACCAACATTCTAATATAAATTCCATACCGTTCAGCCGTTCTCATTTTATCCTAGGAGAAAAATGCGATGGAATAACAAAATAAAGATTTTATTTATATAGATTTAGCATTTCAAATTTCTGACATCGCAAATTTTTTATGCACTGTTTGCTAAATGCTAGATATTTTCGGAAATAAATATGTCGAATAAGTTTAACATATTTATTTTCGAAAATATACAGCGTAGTTTCCAAACCAGTGTTAATAAAATTTTGAGAAGTTAGAAAGTATCATTTTAATAATATTTGAGATTTTAATCATTAAATGTTTACGTATACCATATTGAATGAAATCTAAAGGAAGAAATAAAGGCATCGTGTAATTTGTTATTCAGCTACATAATTTTCATATTACTTTTTAGTACACCAGTAAATATATGAAGTGTAGCAATATGTGCGATTATAACTTAAAATTGTAAACTGTTTTTCTATCATGATGTATAATCGAATAATAATAATTTTACTTTCTGAACCTCCATTTGTGTAAATTTTTAAGAAATTAATCCGCCATGTCAGTAAACTTTTATGACACATTTTCTCTCTTTCATTTGGGAATGTTATATAGAAAAAGAAAATGCATTTAGAAATATATTTTATCAAATAGAAGTGAAGAGTTAGCATTTTTAATCCAATTTTTTAATTGAACTTAGAAAAATCTATTAATGTAACTGAGTTTCTGCTGAAAGGATAATGAATGGTCACTCTTATTAGTATTTTGAAGAAATTTAAGATAATATGCAGGTATATATGCCAAATAATTTTATTAAAATCTGTTTTGCTCATAATTTATAAATTTACAGCATTTTTTTTAAACATAATGAAAGTAAATTCACATTTCTCTCTCGATTTGACAATGACACTTGAGACTTTCACAAATTTTAAATCTGCTCGGACTTCACTTGAGCACTTTTTTAATTGGACGAGAGGTTTTCAAAAACTCATGATTTTTTTCGTTTTTTTGGACTTATGGAATAAATTGGTTTGATTTTGTTATGCCAACTAAGCATCAGGAACAACAATAGTATTTTAATTAAGAATGGAGCCTTGGAAATTTGTTCCAGGAAAATATTTGCTGATTGATTTTGCTCAGTTTGAATTTCGCATTATTCCGCAGAAAAAAAATCATAAGCCACTTAGTTATCACATCATATAAATGATATTTTGTAATTGGTAAATGAAAGAAAAATACTTGGACAAGTAAAGTAGATCCCATGAACTTAGTTCCCTTGCACGAAAATCTGAGTTCACATGATCAAATCATGACTGTGCAGATCACAATTAGTCAACTAAAGAAATTTGACACTCTAATTTTGATGGTATTAAGATTTTTTTTTTAACAAATATAGGACCATGTTATATTGACATGAAAACAAAACATACCATACCCTGATAGCCTTAGATAGAGATAAACAAATAAAAGATTGATATATAATTTCAGTTTTGGAGATCTATTATGATAAAAATACTCTCTCTCTCTTACACATTTACCTTCCGTAGCACCTTGTGAATACCGGCCATCATGAAAAGTTCTCCGAGAGCACAATTTCGGTTGTTGTTCAAATGCCTTATAACAATCTGAAGTTGTTAAATCATCCTTTATAGTGTCTATCTACACTGCTGAATAGTTAACACACGTTCAAGCCTTCAATTCAATAATTCATGAACTCGATTCCTATTTTGTGTAAGTTTGTAGTAATTCGGGATGCATTTAAACTAATAGTCCGCTTGAATCAGCCCTCGTATGCAAAAAGGGACTATTGAGAAAATACCGAAGGTAAAATGTTATGTCTGTTTTAATGCATTAAAAAGTTAGTGACCGTATGGATTTGTTTATTTGGGCGAATTATATATAAATAAACATTTTATACTATTATTAATTTTTACTAATAATTTTTAACTTGTCTCATGGAAATTAAGTGTTTTAATGGAATTAGAAATTGCGCGTTACACACACACATTATATATATATATATATATACTAGTTATCATAAATTAAGGAAAAATCAAAGTGACGAAAACATAAAAAGTTATGCGTGGAATCTAATGAAACTTATGCACCTTGTACTAGAGCTTTCCAAGCTTGCTTGGGTTAAAGTCCGGTAATCGAGCTGGCCACAGAATGCTCTTAGTTGTTTTCTGCTCAAGATAAGCATCCACGATGCGAGCCCTATGTGGCACATTATCATCCTGTTGCAAGAAAACATCACCTACTAATAAGGTATAAGGGCGCCCATAAACATCCAGGACATTATCTCTGTAGGTGTGAGCATTAACATTTCCAAAGGAAAAGACGTGGAGGTCTGTGCGTCCAGCCAAAGAGATATCATCCCAAGAACAAACGCTGCCTAATCCGTATGCATGTATTTCATGGATATTTGATGGATAAAAACGAGTTCCATGTTTTTTGCAATGAAAATACAATCGCTTTTGAGGCTAAACTTGAACTCATTCATAAATTAAACAGCCTCCCATTGATCACGCGTCCTATGGACATGTTGATATGCCCACTGAAAACATTCCCGTCTACGACGTGACGTGGCATGGAGGCAAATGACAAACCGCCTCGCATAAAGACCACGTTCGTGAAGCCTTCGATGCACGGTTAATCTGGATACCAACCTAACGGAGTTTGCAGCGAGGAAGTAACTGAGTTCAACCGGAAAAGAGGTTCTATTCCTTCGTGCGCATAATGAAAAATATCGGTCATCGGCTTTCGTGGTAGCGCGTGGCTGTCTTGGCTGAGCCTCGTGGATGCCATAGTTAGAAATTGTTGCCAAAGTCTATGAATCACAGACTGACTCACATTCAGGCATCTAGTCACTTCTATTTCATTTTGTCCTGCCTTTAGTCTCCCAATAGCTCGCCATCGAAATTGTTCGGTCAAATGATTCCAGGAGGCCATAGGTCACAATTTCATTATACTAGATTTTAATCTCAGACATGCAGCGACAAGTGCCTCCTTGTTTTGAGACATCCATTTTTATGCTGTTCGCAAATGACGTATTCCGACAGTAGCGTCACTATTTTGAATAATGTTCAGTTCAGTACCTTTTACTTACCAATATATTACATTTCATTGAGATTGGCTTATTTTGGAAAGAATTATTGCAATTTTTGTGCTTTTTCCTTAATTTTTGGTAATTAAAGTATGTATCACAGCTTTAACTTAATTTTAGAAAATTGTTTAAAGAAATGTGACTTATTTACTCAATCATTAAAAAGCTGTCTTCATAAATATATTGTTGTATAGTGCTTGGCTATTAGTATTTCCACACTTTTAAGTAATACTAAACGTGTAAGTGATGGCACCTTATATTGAGGGACACCTAGTAGACATCGTAGTGCTGAAAGTGAAACCTTCTATGTAACTTCATAATGAAAAATGTTTTTCTTTTACAAAAACTGTTTTGAAGTGTGGAAGTTAAATTTTTTCTTTCTTTGTTGAAGTATTAGTAAAAAAGAATTTGAAAAAAATTTCTATAAATAGTAAATTTATGTATTCGATGCAGATATATTATCAGTTTCACCTTTAGTATTCCTTTCTCAAAATTTCTATAATTTAAGAATTATTTTCTAAATAACGAGAAATTTCGTCCTGGTTTTTTCATGGGTCTAATATATTTTCATTTATTATTTTTAACAATAAATTTATTTTGTAACAAAATATACGTCATATATTGATTATACGTTTCTTAAAAATATATACATTTTTGAGAATTTTCATTTTATAACGTATACTTAAGAAAAAAAGCACTTATTTTTATTTTATATTATAATAATATATATTTTGAATTACATAATTTCATCCTCCTACTGAATTTAGATACCTCTCTCTTCTAATGTTTTTGAATATAATAATTATATGTAAGCAAAATAATAAATAATTTTCTTAGAAAATTTCGGAAAGGAAAGAGTTTATTTTTTCCGCATAAATCAAAATTATTTTAAATATATAAAATGGGATAAGAATTGAAAAAATTACTTAAAAATAAATATTTGCAGCTACAAAGTTTCATATATCGATATTTTTCCGTAAGAACTTTTATAATGAAAAACCATTTTGATTCAAGAGAATACTTTTTTAAGCATTAACTGATTTTATATTCAATTTATTCTTATCAAATGAAAAATATGGTTTCAGAAAATTATTTTGCTACAGAAAGTTCCAAGTTATTATTGATTATGACTGCCTTAAATGACTGATTTTTATATGTAAGAGATTTTTGAATTCAAAAAGAATATATAATATATACAGAATAGATATACAGATAAACAAAATGGGTAAAAAGTGAATACATTTAAATGGAAGCATATGCGTGTTGATTATATTATTCTGTGTTTGGTAACACATTTCTTACTAGTTTCACAATATTGTTATTTGAATGAGTGATACAATAATAATAGATTTAAATTGTTAAAATAAGTACACGAATATGAAAATTCAATTTTTACAAGATTAAACTTCACAAACACGAATAAATAAGTAATGAGAAAAACATGCTGCTTGTTGAGGTCATAATTTGTATTGCGTCCCTCAGATTTAAAATTTACATATCATTTGTAATTTAGGTTTAAATACAAATGCTAAGTTTTAAGCATTTGTAATTAAGATTGTGCACACTTTATATTTGTTGCCATGAATCTGGGTTATAAGTAAATGCGCCAATTTTTGTATACGATCTGAAAAAATAATGCTCTACAATTTATATTTTTCCAATGAAATGTGGCCAAATTGGTAGTTCTAGTCTTTTGTTCAAGAAATCGTTGGTTCAATTTCTTTCTCTGGCGTAAATGTTAGTAGTGGTTCAGATTCCACCTTAAAAGTAAATCGGTTTAACTTTCCTTAATGAGAGAAAATGGATTATAAAGCGACGAACAAACAAAACCAATCAACAAAATACACTACTGGCCATTAAAATTGCTACACCAAGAACATGCTACAGACGTGAAATTTATACGAAAGGAAGAAGGTGCTGTGATATGCAAATGATTAGCTTTTCAGCGCATTCAGACAAAGCAGGCGCCAGTAGCGACACCTACATTGTATTTAAATGAGGAAATTGTTCAGCCGGTTCCTCATACACAAATTACATTTGAACGTTGTTGCCTGTTGAAAAGTTGTTGTGATGCCTCATGTAAGAAGGAGAAATACGTACCAGCACGTTTCTGACTTTGATAAAGGTCAAATTGTAGCGTACCGGGATTGCGGTTTATCTTATCGCAGTATTGCTGCTCGCGTCGGTCGAGATCCAATGACTGTTAGCAGAATATGGAATCGATGGGTTTAGGACGGTAATACGGAACGCCATGCGGGATCTCAACGGCCACCTATCATTAGCAGCCGAGAAGACAGGCATATTATCCGCATGGACTCTCAGCTCGGAGACCATGGCTGCGGCTTCCCTTGACGCTGCGTCAAAGACAAGAGCGCCTTCAATGGCGTGATCAACGACGAACCAGGGCGCACGAATGGCGGGACGTCATCTTTTCAGATGAATCCGCATGTTCGGCTGTTGCTCTGGCCAGCACGTTCTCCAGATCTTTTACCAATAGAAAACGTCTGGTCAATGGTTGCCGAGCGACTGGCTCGTCACCAAACGCCAGTCACTACGGTTGATGAACTGTGGCATCGTGTTGAAGCTGCATGGGCATCTGTACCTGTACATGCAATCCAATCTCTGTTTGATTCAATGCCCAGGCGTATAACTGTTGTTATTACTGCCAAAGGTGGTTGTTCTGGGTACTGATTTCTCAGGATCTATCCAGCCAAATTTTTTGAAAATTTAATCACTTGTTATTTCTAGTATAATATATTTGTCCAATAAATATCAATTTGTTATCTACATTTCTTCCTGGTGTACCAATTTTAATGGCCAGTAGTGTATAAGGTAAGATTTTTAACAACTTTATATGCATACATTAATTGCTGAGCCTCCATATCTCGAAAATAAATTTTTAAAAAATATCAGCTACCTTTACTGAAAAATATCTTTTAAAACGCATATAACTTCTGAGTTGAATGAAATTTTAGAGCTATGACAATATCGAAAGGCTTACAAATCAGCTTCGGAAAATTTCTATGCATTATTTTTCTTTTGTTCTTAATATTTCCCCGCCTGGTAATCATAAAAGCGATCGGTGGCTAATAAATAAATTAATGAATCAACTAAACTAAATGTATTCATATTTTAAAATCCTTTACACACACATATGTGTGTTTTGACATGTTCATTGATAATGCTTCTAAGGAACTGCATCATATTGTGGTCAACAACTTATTTGGTGGCTTTTGTGCGAAAAAGTGCATTAAATACAAAATGCAAATTGATATTAAAATGAAAAATATTTCGCTTTTTATTTTAACAACCAGAACAAAAACAAAATTCTCTAAAGTTGTTTTTTATGAAATTTTTAATATATATGGTTATAATCAATACGGATCTATTTTATGAAAATGTAATTTATAGAAATGTAAATGAGTTAGTTTAATTAAAGAAAATTCTGTAATTGATGATGATTAAATTAAATTATAATAAACTAATGTAAATTAGTTTTGTATGAATGCTAAAAAGAATAATATATATATATATATATATTATATATATATATATATATATATA
>JAPDSC010073368.1:10308-64543 GCA_026290005.1 Latrodectus geometricus | reverse complement strand
ATCTATGTTTTTGGAGTTCATCTATATCCAGAGAATACCCTGTATTGGCTATGCAGCTGTTTAGATCTTGTAAATTAAATAAAAAATAAGCGCTTTTTTGTTGTGAATCCCTCTTTCTATCATAATTCATCAATTTCTAAGGAGGTAATATCTGGATTTTAAGGATTTATCGGAGTTAAAATCCGGATTTTGCGGAAACTGAGGAAGGTGTTAGAAATCTGACGGATATTTAAAGAACCAATTTTGAATATTTGTGACATGATGCATAATTGTGTTATTGTCCGTGAAATACCCTTTGCTAGACGTATAAAAATAATACATTGTTGGGTACACTTGATCTGTAAGGATATTTATATATCTCATTGCTGTTTGTTTAGTTTCTATTAACAGCAGAGCACCACCTCCATGCTAGCAGAACATGCTCCATATCGCGATACTTCCACCAGATTGTTGCACAGTGCGAGTAAGCAATATTTGTATTTACAGCTTTATATTAATTATATTCATATTTATACAACACAGCAATATAAAAATATACTATAATATATAGTACTGTATTTTGTACTTCAGAAACAAT
The DNA here is from genome assembly GCA_026290005.1 of Latrodectus geometricus. NCBI lineage: Eukaryota > Metazoa > Arthropoda > Arachnida > Araneae > Theridiidae > Latrodectus > Latrodectus geometricus. The sequence goes on along the minus strand of JAPDSC010073368.1, from coordinate 63,966 downwards.
TAGCTACAGCATATGTGAATCTTCTAAATTAATAATGAATCCGTATATATACATACATACATATATACATACATAATTTCACTTGATATAATATATATAATAATATGATAAAAATAAACATTCAATACGACTGAAATACTGGATACCAGTTATTGAACGCTCATTGAAAGATGTGAAGCCCAAAGCAAAACCTTGCTTTGGCCTTCTCATCTTTGGCTTGTGTCTGATGTCTTTCTAAGTTCATAATTATCATCTACAAAAAGGTTATTTTTTGTATCGGTGTCTACAAAGGTTATCTCATGTTTAGTTCTTTCTCAAAATATGTGTGTACTTTATTAAATTAATTAATTTTTTTCCTTAAGGAAATTTTTCTTGAACACATTCGAATTAAAAGTTACAATAACATAAAAAGTAAAGCACGTATGTGATCCGCATTTTAGTTATCGTAGTCTCTCATTGTTAAGTCATCATACACGCCCTTTTGAGAAGGATAAGATTTTTTTATGTAATACGTGAGTAGAATACATCGAAATACCATATATTCTTATTGCTTATCACTGAGGATGTACAATGTCAAGAATTAGCCGACAGGACCCATAGCAATTCATGCATAAGGAACATTTTAGCCTACTTTTGTTGTATCTCTTCTAACATAAAATTCGGTGTCTCCAGTTAATAATCATTAATTGAAAACGCTATAATTGTTTAAAATGCAACCTCTTGCACTTGATAAGATATATTTTGAGCATTCAGTATTCACAAGAGATATTTTCATTTCACTAGAAGAATAATGTACCGATTGTTTACCTCGGTTGTTTCTTGCTGATTTCTCAGAACTGTTAAAAAGCAAATGTTTTTCGTTTGAAGTACTGTTTATCTTTTGAAACGATTGTAAAGACAATTTTAAATTTTAATTTCTGTAGTCCTACTCATCATCCCTAAATATAGAAAGCCAAAAGATATTAAAAGCGAAAGCAGTTAGAAGATGGAAAGCTAGTCCACGCAAATCATGTAAGAATAAAAATGGAGCTGCGTAGATTTTACTGGAGTTCAATTTCCCATACGATTTTCAAACTAGTTGATTGATTAACTATTTTGATTTGGAACAGATTTTTTTGCTTTTCTTTCTTTTTAATATGTGCTTGAATAAATATAACATACGTTAAATTTCTTTTTTTAATTAACTTTTGTATGTTTTAAAATGTAATCAATAAGCATTTTCGTTGCTCAACTTATAATAGCAAAAGCAATTACGATATAATGGATCTAAAGATATGGTATTTCGATTTCCCAAAGATTAAATATCAGCTGAAAAAAGGAAAAATTAATTGTTGAAAACTTTTAAAGTCAGCAACTGATATATATTTCTGTTTAAATAAAACATTTTTCGATCGTATTTTTCTGAAGAATTTTATCTTAATGAGATTTAATTCTATTCCAGGTATATGAAAAACATTTTCGCCTAAAAATATTCTAAAGAAGATTACATTTTTTTATGAATAGTTAAAAAATGAACCTGTTGTGTATTCAGATGCTGTTACTAAAAAATTTTGGATGCCCATTTTACTTAGAGCCGACTAAAATAAGTTGTAGAGCAGTACATGGAAAGAAAAAAAACTCTTATAACTTGCCAAAATCAAATAAATGATTTTTAGTAGCTTAAAAATCATCTATTTGATTGTTCTTCTAAAAATTTAAAAAGCAGAATAACTTAGGTGATTTTAAATATGTTTAAAGTATTTATTGTGCAAAAATGTATTTAATTTCTCAATAATTGAGCAAAAGAAGGATAATTTAGTGATTTTAAAATACTGTCGAAGTATCAGATTTATTGTGCGACGCTTAAATTAATTCTGATCAAAAAGTAACTATTTTTATAAAAATGTTATATGAAACTTATAAGTAAATAACAAATACCTATCAAAATTAAAAAAATAAATGAATTGTGAAGTTTTAATTTTGTATAGTCTATTAAGTTAAACAAGTATCACGTGGTAATACTAATTTTTAAATTTAAGTCTTGAATTAATATATAAAATAAATAATTCCTATCAATTTAATAATATGATGAACTTTATTATAGAACAAAAAAAAACTTTTATTATTACATACTTGATAGAATCCATAATTTTTATTTATTCAAACTTAATTTCTTTTCGTTGTAGCAAATTCTCCAGCATAGCTCAAAAGCTAATCCTTCTTCATTGTAATTCTTTTAAGAGAATTGGTTTATAAATAAGCCTCGCGCAACACACAGAATTTTTGTTGTATTAACAGTTTTTAATAATCATTTAAAATAATTCATACAAAATGCCAAGTTAGTTCCATGAAAAAGCTTACAAATAATTATTGATGATAGATTAAAAATAGAAAACTTATTTAATATACATCTGAAAGATTTTTTTAAAACTTAACTTAAAAAAAACACATTACAATTTGAAATTTTATAATTCTTATGCTTATTGCTCTATGTATACATATATCTTTTAATTCAGTGCTTTTAAATTATTATTTATTCAAAAAGCTTCATCATCTTATATTGATTTGATTTTTGGTGTTAAACTTTATATTACTTACACACAAAAGAAAACTATAATTTGTTTTAATTTTTGTTGATTGTTTAAGAATTTGAAAAGCATACTATTCGGACACACAAAAGTAATTAAACAGTGAAATAAAATTTAATATTTAAAAGTAATATTTAAATTATGAAATCGATGGGGATCAAAAACCATCTAAACATTTTTTTACATTTTCAAAAAAATTAAATGTTTTATAATTTTTCTGAAATTTTTTTAATTCTGTAAAACTAAAATTTCATTTATGGAACACATTTGAACTAACTTACATATTTTATAAGCTTGTTTTATCAAAATTAATAAGAAAAACTTGTCGATAATTTTCCTATGTGTGATTGATTATTTTATATATATATTTATACAATTTAATAATTTTTGCTTTTATAAATGGAAACTGTTCTTTCTATAAAGAAATAATACTTTTGAATGTCGAAGAAATTTTTGAGGTAAAGTACACGAAAAGTTTTAGATTAACGGGGCACTCTTATAGCATCATCGAAGCTGTGTGCAGACTTTCTTTCATAGGAGCATACTTCGTTCCTATTTCAATTTCCTTATGAAGTGATTACTGGCTGAAGTTTCTGAATGAAATCTCCTGGATTCCACTTATCGTAAATATTCTTCTAATACATCTACTAAATTCTCTTGATGGAAAATATCATTAAACGATCATGAAGAATGTGGTCATGAATATACCATGAGGAACACACCAAGTACTAGCAGAATGTCCTAATCTTTGCAAGGAGCTATTAATTACCTAGAATTACTTCTTGAGATGTTTTTTAAAAGGGCTTTTCTGATCGATACTCTTAGAGGAGTTAGTAAAAGTCGAGATAAAAACTCAGATAGCAAGTTTCTTAAATAGGAACTTGACCATCTGGTTTTAAATTGAATTTGGATTCATTGGTATAAGTAATTATATCTCGTTGAACTGCATTTCTGGACTGCCTAAGGAAATATAAAAGGAAATATTTTCTTGAATGTATTTCTTTATGTTTCTTGATTTATAATGTAATTTATAATTAATATGAAATATATATATATATATATATATAATAGTATTCATTGCAAAGATTAAACATTTTATCAGTATTAAAGAAACAACTAATATAATGAATTAAATGTTTAATTAAATAATAAATTATAGAAAGTTAAAATATTCTTATATATTTATTACTTTAATAATATGTAATTGTGATAGTAATAATAAATAACTAAACACAATAAAGCTAAAATTTTTATATGATTTTTGTGACTAAAAGTAGACAAAATTGCAAATACCGTTTGAAAAATTTGGTAAATTGTAGTCAAAAATGAATTAAATTTGGAAATAAAACTTATCACGAGAGAATAAAAAAAAAGATATTGCTGTATGTAATTAATACATAGTCGTATATGCTTTATAATAATAAATCGAATTATACTTTATTTTTTTTTAAGTAAAAATGTTGAATACTACATAATACAGGCATAACAATTGAAAAATTTAATAATTATGGATGTATTGGTATCTAACAATTATCTGAGGCCTGGTTTAATTTTATTTTTATCTTAAGGGATATATTACTATTATGATAAAAAATATAACAAAATAAAGTATTTTAAAATTAAAACCAATAAAATTTATGTATATTGCTTACAACAAAATTTCAAAAACATATTTAATTAATTATCTAACAAATTATTACTGAAAAATAGTATTTTGTCTAGAAATTTGAGACACAATATCTCTAAAATATTATTTAAAAATATAAGTAAGAATGATTTTTGAATGTCTGTTTATACAAATAAAGTTCAAAATAAAAAATAGTTTTATGAGAATGCTTGTGAAAATCATACTAGTCCTTAAAATTTTCAGCGTGTGTGGGCCAGTGCATAAAGAAGGTAGAAGTGTTCAGTATCTTTTCTCACGGTTTTCAGGAGGCAGGAAAGAGATAAGTTCATTTTTAAAGGAGAACAGGAAATATTTAAGACAATAACTCACAATATCAAAAAGTATCTATGGTATATAATTTTAAAAGACTAACTTCAAATAAAATTTGTTAGAATCTCTAAATAAATCCATTGAAATTAAAATCATTATTTGAAAAAATATTTGACTGGCACAAAAATACTAAAAATATATTTTAGAAATTATTTTTTTAAATATATTTTTAAATTTTGAATGTTTGTACACCTAATTTTTTATTCAAAGTAAATTATTTTGCAAAAATAATTTTAAAGGAACCGAATGGGGATTTTGCTGGAACTCAAGCGAAAATTAAAAAATAATATTATTGGTAAGCTTTTATTAGGAATTGAATTTTTTTTACCATTTCCTATTATAAAAATACTCTTGTTTAATGAATAAACTAAAAAAAGAAAAGAAAAGAGGGAAATGAGATTTTGGTTTTGAATCATACTTTCTGATAGGTATTGCAAAAAGTGCAAAATGCATTCAATGTAATATTTCTGGGTGTTTCTTTTTACTCCTGTCACTCTCTTGACAGAATAAAATTATTTAACACTTGCAATGTGTTAAATAGTTGTGCCATAAAATATGATACCAATTTTTAATTATATCTATTTTAAATGAAAAATTATTAAAAAGAAAATTGTAAAAACTTTCTTTTAAACATGTATTGTATTACTTTCAACTTTATTTTGAATTTAAAAAGAAAAAAAGACTAACATGATCACTTCTTTGTGGGATAGAATTTAAACCGGATATGCACGACTAGCATCTTAGGTATTTCACTGAAAAAACTGTGTAAAAAAGGAAACATTCCGTCCCAACAACGTCATTTTTTTTTTTTTTTTTTTTTTAGAATTAAATTTTTGTCATTGACTTAGGTTACAAGCATTGTGATTCAGAAAGAAAAATTGTGAAAATGAAGATAGCTTTTTCATAAAATAATCTCTGATTAGGTAAAAAGTATATTTTTGTTTGTAGTTTAATTTTTTTATTTTTGTTCCTTAAATAAAAATATACCTAGGCAAAGGAAGTATTATACATTTTGTTTTTAATTTTACAATCTTTAAGGCCACCATAATAGATGCTATCCTATCTGGATGCCCTAACAATTATATAAAATTAATCAATATTTATATATATATAATATTAACTTATGAGTTTGGAAGATTTTTTCTAAGTTCAGTTTCATTTAAAATTCTGCCATATAAAAAAAATTTAATCATAATAATCAAGATATATAAAATATTACAATAAAAAATACACCATCCAATAAATTTTCTGATAAAAGTTTTTAAATAATTTATAAATTCTGATGCTTTATTATTAAACTTTAAAGGCTTTATCCTGTCAATGAACCATGTTATTTTAACAAAGATCAATTCTGCATTTATAAAATCAAAAAAATAATTTGGTTTTCTTTGATCTCACTTGCGCGCACTAGGCTTATTTCAAAGATAGCTTAAATTGGATTCCGTGTTCCTACAAACATCGACGCTTGTAGTGGGAATCAAATTCATGAACTACTAAATTGAAGGTCGAAGTGAAAACCACTCAGCTACTTGTTCGACAATCAGTGCATATAGCCATTTTAAACATTTCAAAACATCTGTTTTTTTATTTTAATGACTTACTTTTGCTTATTCTTATAGACCTTGACGGATTTTTAATAAATGCATTGATTAATAATGTGGGATGGATTGAATATTTTTTTAGATAACTAAACAAAGGAATTGCAGCATGTGCTTTTTCTTCATCAAGTTATGTCAGAAGCCAATTAAAAAATAAGATAATTCTTTTACCCTAAGACACCGAGCGAAACATGATTGATTATAGTTAATATGTATTTTTTAATCGCCTACTGCCTATCTCTTTTAAGTTTTTATGAATGCAGATGTTTTTGAATTAATCAGCAATTTGAATTGGCTACAGGAAAAATATTAAGCTGCTACATCAATTTATTTTGGTAAATGTGATATCTATTATTAAATAATTGTTTTAAAGTAAAAATGTTTTAATCTATGTATATAGAACGAAGCAAAACACTTTCTTATAAAATACGAATGTGTTTTGTCTTTCTAATATATGATGATTACAGACATTTCTTACATAATAATTTTATTCAAGCTAAATATCGATTGTAAGATTATTGATTCTCAAAATGTTCACTTTATTCAGTTTTAGTGATTGGAAAGAAAAACAATTCTAGGATTTTTTTTAACATATTTATATTTTTTTAAGTGACATTCTCTATTTTCGAAAAGCCCTAAATTTCACAGGAAGTTGAAAGACATTGGAGTAGGGCAAATCAGATGTTTAAAATAAGAATAAATTATAAGATATGTTAAATTAAATATGCTACTATTTTTAAAAATAAAGACATTTTATACAGTCCGTTAAAAGACTTAAATACATAACAATTACAAAGAAAAATTCTTTTTCTAGAAAACTATCTCATGAAATATCAGCTCTTATAGTCGAAATGTTTGTTCCCTCTCATTTGTTGTTGTAATGATATAATATTTTATCTCTTTCATTATCGAAAAGAAGTAGAACAATTGTACGGCAAACGGTTCTTTGAAAATTATAAGTTGCATTTCTAGCATTCAGCTGCCGAAATGATTCACGTAATAATTTGCTGTTATGAGTAATTTGACACATAATGCATCAGCCGACAAAGGTACATCTCCCCCTACCACGCTTTCACCCAAGTATAATAGTTCAATAAAATAACATCGTATAACTCGCTTTTTTGGCATCACACGTGGCGCCAAAACTCGCCAAGAAACTTTCGGCCGGTGTTGCTCTTCATCTTCAGTCTTTTCGCACGCCGGCCACTTGTTCCAAGTGAAAGTAAGGGCTCCTACGAGTGGAAGTATAATTGCTACATTTATTTCAATCCAGAAAATATTGTGATATTTTTATTTTGTTATCTTATCCGAAATGTGATTAAGACCATTTATTTGTTTGATTTGAACAAAGGTAAATAGTTTTTTAAACATAAAGTGTGTTATAAAGTTTGAAAAAACAATTTCCTTAAATTGCCGTTATAGCTTTTTATAGTTAAAATATTTATGGTTTACTAATTTATTTATTCATTTCCTTCTGGTAATATTGTTTTGATATTAATCAAAATAATTTGTTTTTATGCTATAATCTAGACTTAAAGATATATTAACAAGAAATAGTTTTTTTTTAAACTATATACATTTAAAATTATGAAAAATATTACATTCAAATTTTTATATTTGCCTAACACAAAAGTAACTATTTATATATATAGCAAAAATTGTATACAAGAAGAATATATTTAACGAATTTTTTATCAAAAATATTGTTTATTATTAAACTTTTAAATTTATGCTGCATGTGATAATGTTTTTATGAATTTATTATTTTGTGGATAAAACAGTGGATCAGAATTTTATTTTGCTGTTCTTATTGTCGTTTCATGAAATTAAATTTTAATTCTAAAATAAACATATTAGTATTTTTCCTCGATATATTCAATTGAAAACAATTTTAAAAAGCATTTTATAAAAGAAATAGTAAATTTACTATATACTTTTGTGCGTATTACTGAGTAATTTTAATCCATTAGTTTTGAAAATGTATGAAACTTGGAGTTTAATGGTGTTTTCATGAAACATTATAGAAATAAAACAAATAATTCATGAATTCTGTTTTTTAAAGATGAAGCCATTGTATATAATTAGTAGCATTCTTCATGAAAATTCTGCAGTTACTTTTTCAAAAATTAAAAGTATTTAATGAATATGCAGTTATCTTCCACAAATTTTTATTCTGGTTTAGTTATGTAAATCGGCTTTTATAAATAAAATTTTAATTTTGTTGAAAAATATTGAGAAATTCATAAATGCTCAAACTAGAAGATTAATATTTTTCTGATATATTATATTACGGCATTAAAATTATTTTAAATATTTCTTAAATATTTTTCTTACAAGTTTTTTCTTATATTTTATGTAATTAATTAATTTTGAGGAGTTAAGTTTTCAGGCACCATAATTTTTCCTAAAAATTTCAAGTTATTTTAGCCTGAATACATTATGCTTTATTAATGCTTTGTAAAATATGAATTAAATGTAGAAAAGTAAAACTTTTGTTGATTAATTAGTTTTGATTAATTAGTTTAAACCCATTTTAAATAAATTTTTTATTTATTATGAAAAATTTAAAAATGGGAAATTTTTTTAATACAGTCTTATCTTTTTATGCCAAATTAATCTCTTCGAGTGAAATAATTTCATATGTTATTAATAAATTCATATATATTTCTAGCATTTATCCTTTTATTACATTAATTAATTATAAAAATTTCGAATTCAGTTTACTAAAATTAATTTGATCTTCTAATTGGTTTCTACATTGTTTACCAATACAATACCAATACAGTTATAAAATACTTTGCACACACTTCGTCCAGTAAAATGGTCTATTTTATCAGCAAAAATATTCTTAAACATTTCACACTTTTTCCGTTATTTAAATCAGAAGTACGAATTAATTGAGGTAAAATATTGTTTAAAATCGATATATTTCTAAATCACACCACTGAGAAATAATAAAATTCTGGTATCTTTCTTAAGTTCTATATCTCTTTATTTTAAAAGAGTGGTGCAAATTTGTAAAACCAAGTATAATATGCTGAAGTGTGATAGTCAGATGCTATTTTTAACTGATTGAAAACAATATTCCAAAGATAGGCCTGAGAAAAAAAAAATTTTACGCGGAGGATTGGGATCAACGGATTTTCCAGTTGAACAAAATTACAAAAAAAGAAAATTGCTGTCCAAAAATCACTCGCAAAAGAACGTTTCTCTTAGGTGGAACATTTATTTAGAATTTCACGATGAAAATGAGCTATTTTTCACTAGATAATCGACAATCCCCGTTCCTTTGATGAAGAACTGTTAATAATTTGATTCTATTTTCTTGAAGACAAATTGCGTTATCAATTCTGAAAATTATGTTAAGATTGTATTCATTAGGGGAAAATGAACTCCTTTTACTTAGCCATATTTATCGTTACAATTTTGTTCAAAGCATATCCGACATGATATGAAAAATTGGTGCGAATGTTCTTAGCTAATGAGTTTATTAGTGATGAAACAAAATTTCTCATCGCAAAATTACAATTTTACTTAATTTTATCAGACTCTACCAGTGATTTGTAATATATATGCGAAATTTCAAATTTGGAAATAATATAAATCTTCTCGAATGAAAGTAATATACATTTGAAAGCATATTTAGTATTAAGTTTTTTATTATTTATGTAATTACAGCTATTTTAATCTTTATTAGATTTTAAAACTAACTTATTTAAAATAAATATTTATTTTGCAAAACTTAATACAAGAAATTTAAAATGCATGAAAAAATTTTTCAGAGATTTTAGACAGCAAAATTTGAGTTTACTTTAAATACACAAATTTGAAATTACTAAACCTTTAAATTTTACTGTCATATACAATGCGAAATATGTAATTACGATTTCGAAATTGAAGAAATATTATAAGGCGTAAATAAAATGCTTACTTCCTTTACATGTTGCACTATATATCTGTCATAAATGATATAACTTGCATTCAAAGCAAAAGACGGAAATTTGTCATTGACAAAAGGGAAGCCTATCTACCATAAGAGTGGCTAGCGCTCTGTCATTAGATCAATAGTTCGTTGGTTCGATTCCCATCTATGTTGTGTGCGTTTGTTGTGGTTCGGAGTTCTTTTTTAAACAGGAGGTCCAGATAAATTAACCCTCGAATGCAAAAAGCTGACCATTGAGTGACAAACCAAACCTGTCAAATTAGCCCTCATGTACAAAGTGACCGTTGAGCGAAAATCAAGTATATAACATATATAATGCAAACTTAAGAAGGGAAAACTGTGTATAATCATGGTGAACTATTTTTTTTCCTATTACTTTTATAACCATGGTTCTTTTAATTACAATAAATTAAGAACTTCCTCAAATTTAAATCTCTGACAGACTCCGATTATTACAAAAAATAAAATAAAAATTTCATATATATGTAACATTGTTATTAAGTCAATTTTTGTATGGAGCAATATGTTCTGATTATGTCTTTTGATTATTGCAGCCCTTTTCGGATTTTTTGTTCATTGAATGTGTTGCACATTAAAGAAAGAATATTGATGTGTATTCAATAACATGTCAACAATTTAGTAATTATTTTCAGTAGTCAATGATAATTAAATTTTTATTAATAATATATCAAATTTAACTGAATTTTTGACGCTTTATCATGTTTCGTTCGATTTATGTAAATACAATTAAGAAAATATTATACATATTTTTTTATTCCGTAGCAATATTTTATTGAAATCTACAGTTATAAGTTGAAATGGAGGAATGTTTTACTATGTTTGTTACATAATTTCACATTTAAGTGCTAAAATGAAATTGCACAAATACCAGACATTCATTTGTTTTTCTTTATCTAATGAAAAATAAAATGTAAACCATCAATCAAAATATTCCGATGTAATCAATTAAAAAAAAAAAAAACAATTTGAAATTTTCAGTTGTTTACAACAATTTTATTTTTCCTTAGAAATAGATTTTGGAAAGTCATAAGTTTAATATTTTGTTTCATCAAAATAGTCAATACTTTAAAATTCTACAATCTTTTTTTGCTAATTATATTATTTTTTAAATTATACCTTACGAAGATATCAAAAGTCACCGAGGTTTGCGTAATTAAGTAACGTGTTTTCACCCAGAACAGGAAATTGACAAATGGACGTTTCACATTTTGCATTTTGATCTTTTTGCAATATCATTTGCCGATTCTGATTTTGCTGACATTTCTTTTAATCGTATTGTTTATTAAAGCCAAATAAACGTAATGAATGATTAGAATCCTTTTTTGTCTGAAAATCAAATTTCTGTTTGAAATAAGTTCAATATTCTCGTGTTTGACATTTTAAACAGTGACAACTTAAAACGTACACTCAGATATTAAAAATAGCAAAAAATTAACAGAAAACATTGTTAATTGAATATATATTGGTTAATATTTCGCATATATGTGTATATTTGTACAAGAGATTTTCCATCTCTCAGTTCAACTCTGGTTGTTCTTTTATCTCAAAAACTTTCTGAAGGAAGCCGTTTTGTGTTTAAGATTCTATCCTTTTCAGGAATACACCTAAGTCTGTTTTTACACGGTAGATTGGTTCCAGAAGAAGCCGTGTAAAAAAAAAAAACGTGTAAAAAAAGACATTGATCTTATACAAAAATGGGTGATTTGTTCCTAATCTCTAAAACCTATTAAAATTAGTGAAAAACAAGAATTTTTAAGAACAAGAATTCATGTTTATTTTATTAAATCAAATATATAATGCTTATTTTCACAAGCATAGTAATTAATGATAAAAAAGATATGCACTCTAATCTTAAAAGTAATATAAATTAAATGTATGGCAAGTTCAGGAACTAAAAAACTATGTTGTGAACGAAAAGAATAGGTTATTCAATTTTTAAGGTAAAAAATAAAATAAAATAGAATAAGTGATAATCATAAATACAACAACATAAATTTAATTGCTGTCGTCATCAGTTATTCGTAAATAACTGAATAAATACAAAATATTTTTTGGCTTACCTTTTATCTTAATGCGTTAAAATTAAATTTAATGGAAAATCAAATTTGCCTGCAAAAAATTTCTTTACCAAACACGTCTTATTGCATTGACAGTTCACAAAATATTAACACGTTTCAATTGCTCTGACCAGTAAATTTTATTGTATGCACATAAAGGGAATTCCCCTACTTGTTTGTAAGCGCTAAAGGGGAATTCACTTAAATCTTTAAGCTAGTGTTCGCAAACTATCGATACTATCGATGGTTTCAGACTTTTTTCTTTCATAAATACTTTTTTGTGATATGAACATACTTCGCAAAAATTAAATTTGACAAAAAAAATTTAAGTACATAAAATTTCAAATCGTGCTAAATGGAATAAAATCGTGTAAAAAAATTAAAAATATTCAATTTTCAAACCGTGTTATATCAAAACCGTGTACAAAAAGACCGTGTAAAAACAGACTTAGGTGTACTAAATTTCAGAACAACAGTATTTTTTCAAGTAAAATAAATGGGAATATATTTGATTAGTTATTTAGCTTACTTGAAAAGTAATTTTTATGCCTGTCACATTTGCTGTTTAAAGTTAATATGACTATGTGTAATGAATATTAATATATATTTCAAAATATGTGTCATTTTTTTAATTGAAAAAATTTAAAATTTTCCTGTTTATTGTATAATAATTGTATAAATGTCTTGCTAATATAAAATTAAATTTCTGTATATAACATTTTATGTATATACTTTTTATGTACAGAATTTTTATGTTATACTAAACAATTTTGCTTGAGTGACGCCGCTTCCTGCATTACAGAATATTGTATTTCGATTAGTTAAAACATGGCAAAAATTTTCCATTTTAAAATACTGAGCATGCGATTCCAAAGAAAGGACTAGATGCAATAAATAGTTCCTAGCCAATTTGTTAGTTTCAAAAATAAACCTATTGTCGATAAGCAAGACGACAGATTTTTTTTTTAAAAAAAAAAAAAAATAAATAACGCCATATGTCAGATATTCCGTTAAATTGCTTTTTCGGAAAACTTTTTCGCCTGCAGGAAATGAAACCAGCGCATTAACTACTATGCAGTAAGGGGCGGAGTCAATGGATTTTTATCAAATGTAGTTTTTATTGTAAATGTCTAGTTTTGTAGGCTGGTCTAAGAGTTAAAATTTTTCCAAAAGTAAACTCTCCAGCAAGAGATTATTTCGTGAGACACAATTTTTTATTGAAAGGAATGAAATGTTGATTTAAAAGTAAATATTGACCTCCACATGCGTTTCAAATTTTGATTTTATGATAACGAGCTACCATTTGAAAAAAAATTTGACAAAATTTTTCGTTGAAGAAAATTATGTAAAAGTGGAAAAACAATATAGAATTTAATTGAAAAATACTGATAATTTGAAAATTGGCAATATTTTTTTAAAGTATAAAAAATTAAAAAAATATACGAGTTTTTAGGTGAAAAATAGTACAAAGCATCAAAACTTAATTTAAAATTTCAGTCTTCTAGGATGGAGAATTTGATGTTTTGTTTGATTAATCACTACATATTTTAGTCATTTTTTGAACACGAAAATTAACTTCCTCTCGAATTATAATTTAAGCCCCATATTTAAAACTGCCACCTAATACGATATTTAAAAAATATAATTCAGATTAATTAAATATTTCAAATTAATGTAAGATTAATGCTATCGATACATTTTAAGTGTTAATGATTACATGGCATAAACTGAGGTGAATTTAAAAATGTTAATACACTTTTTGTTCAAATAAGACATGCTTATTATTTTGAGATTTTTTAAATATATTAAAGCTTATTTACCTTGCTCATTTTTTACGAACAAATCCCATTTTTTTGTCAAGTGAATAAATATTTTAAAATTACTCTATTGCCTTTGTTTCTAATTTATGAAATCGAAGAAGCCCAAAAATTCGAATTACTCAACCTCTGATAGACGCGCATATAAAATACAGCGCAATATCTGTCTTCCGTTGTTCAATAGACACTGGGATCTAATCCCGGTTCTTATGCTTCGAAGAACGTTGTTTTACCGCTAAGCCATAGTGAGTCCAACAGTACTGTTCATGTCAGATGTACAGCAAAGTGCTGTTAAATATTTAATTAAAATTATATTGAATTCCAAATTTTTCGAAATTCTTAAAATTTAGAACCAGAATAGTTAAAGCTATGGTCTTCGGATTAATATATAGTTTTTGAGTTTGGTTCCTAACTGCCATGTATGTTTATATTAATTAGAAGTTCGTTTTGAGCTGTTGATCCCACGTCCACTGTGTTCACCAATGCTAAAAATGACAGCAAAGCGTCAACCTAGCGTTTTCTTATTTTTAATCAAAAAGTTCAGAATATATAATTATACTGAGCCAAATCTGGAAAGAAAAATGAATTTTTTAATTTACTTAATTTTAGAACATTACTAAGAAGGATTAGTTAAATATAAGAAGGTAGTGCAACTCATAAATTTTTATATCAATTTATAAATTTCATGACCGAATAAAAGAAAATATTTTGTTATTCTATAAATTATTCTGTAAATTCTATAAATATTCGAATAAAGGGAAAATCTAAGTTATTCAGGCGATTAGTTCTAATGCTCTAATTGTTTAATTGAATTAATTCAAATTTTAAATCTGTGCGATTCAAAAAGGTTTTCAGTTAAAAGCTTCTCAATCGTAAATTCCTTCCAACTTATATATCAAATTAATATTTGTTCATAATAGATTTATTGTTGGCCTTGAAATACTACTTATGCTCAGACTTCCCATCAATTTACACACCTATCCGACATACTTGTACCTAGCATAATTGCCATTAAATTCCTACAGGTTTCACGCATGTTCTACCGATTAAGGAAAATTTTCTATCGCACCGTATCAGATTACAATAAATGATTAATAGCATCTGTAAAACATATGCGAACACAAGTGTATGCATCTCGCTTATGTGGTATCGTTTCTTTAAAAAAATTATCTAATTTAAAATCAATTAGACACGTGCTGGGTATACTTCACTCCTGTCGAATATAAATAAGGTGAATAATCATCAGTGCAACGCCCCCTACTATGTTACATAGAACAATTGCACTTATTCGTTACACCACCTCAAGGAGCTACTTTTTGATTTGTTGTAAATTTTAGTTTATTTTTTTAATCAAATTTTATTTTGATAAACTAATATTATTTAAACTTGTAAAGTAATAAATTTTTAAAAATGAAGACAATAATCAGAATTTCATTTTTAAGAACAAAATATTTCAAGTTATTTTGCTATTGAAAATATTTCTGTGTATAAATAGACTTTTTTGACTGATTTTAATTGAAATTGTTAAATAGTACCAACCATGTTAAAATTATGAAGTGTTGTTCTGAATGTTACAATTTTGGAAGATATTCTATAAGTTTTAATGTAATTTTTTCTATTCCTTTATACTGTCTCTTATACCTATTAATTAAAAAATTATTAATTATCAAAATTGATAAAAAAAATTCTGTTATTATTTATATATAAAAAATTATTTTAACATTCATAACATATCAACTAAATATTGAAAATTTATTAAGTGAAAATACTTGGAGAATGGAATTACTTAAACATCGAGCGAAAAATAAAAGTTAATATGCATCATTTAGCTTAATTTTATATTAATCGATTTTCATGTGAATAGAAACTTTTCAACTGGAAATCAATGTGACCGTGCTATTTCGGGTCATAAAAAGTATATATATAAATTTGGGTACTATAATCATAATATTGTTATTTAGAATCTGCATTAAATCATATATTTCTTTTTGAAACTAGTTTTATGGAAGTTCAAATTATTTTGTTAAAAATGAAATATATTTTAAGGATCTCTTTAGTGTACATTGTTATTATGTTTAAATAGGATTGAAAGGAACGTGCCAACTACACTGATTAATCTATAGTGAAAGTACCTTTTCCGGCTTATGCATGTTCAGCTGAATCATTTGCGGTTTGTATTTAAAGCAAATACGAAATCTTCAAGGACAATTACTTATTTCGAAAAAAATTTTTATGGGAATATCTATTGTTCATAGGAAATCCCACGATTTTTATTAAAATATATTAAAATAACACGTTATAGCGGAAGTTTATACAACTTAATTTTCTTTTGAAGTCAAGAATTTGCCTGTCCTGCATTTTTTATGTCAGAAAATTCACTCGTATTTTTAATCTTGCGTTAGTTTATTCAGAATTGTTCTTTATTTGTAACTTCATGTCAAATCAAATGGTATAAGCTGATAATTCTTAAGAAGTCAGAATACAGAATTCAAATAAATGACCTTCCATGTTACCATTGCTTTACATTCTAGTTGAAAAAAAGACTACTGCAACCCTAAAATACAATAATTCAAAGGCAAAGTTCAGGGCTTATTAAAGGTTCAAAGTCTAGTAGGATTAAAAGCGACACAGTGCATTATGTTCAATCGAAAGTACCGTTTTTTTATATTCTATGTATAGGCATGTTTAGAATTCTTTCATTCAAGCAATAGTCAGAAATTTTTTTCATGTTCTTAAGAAAAATAATTTGGTTGTCATTCGTTTTAAGCATTTGTTTAGGATTATATAGTGTCATTAACAATGTGGGATAAAGGAAATACAATATATTAGATTTTTAGAAACAAATATAATTTATTAAACATTTCTATACAATTTTGACGATTTGCAATTGTCAGTAAATTAGTTGCTTTGTTGTTTAAAGATTTTACTTAAATTTTTTATAGAAAAAGAGCGGAGTTAAATTTTTGTGAGATCAATCTGAGTTTTTTCAATTACAGTTAATAGAAAAAAATTAATTTATACTTTTGAAAATTTATATCATGATTTATAATGCAAAAATAAGTAAGCAGCAGTTACAAACATACAGGCAAGTTATTTTTTTGAGAGTGAGTTATGTATTTTCTTATTTTTCAAGTAGAGAAATATTTATTTTTCGCAAAAATGTCAAAAGTTTCAGCTTTCTGAATTTTCTTTCATCTATTGTGTGGCAATTTTATTGTTAATTACTGAAAATTATTTAGAAAAACAAGACCTTCATAGTACCTTCACGGTCATAAAGTTACTGTTACTAATATAGTAATAGTTAGAAAACAGTATTCTTTAAAAAATTATGAAATTGAAGCAAGAAGTAAATTTACGTGACCCAATTTTGGAAGTTTGGATAGAGAAATCTGTATGTACGTGACTGGGTTACTGCTAAATGCTGTAGGAAAGATAATCATACATGATTTCGTTACAAATTGAAGGTGAAATCAAAAGTTCAAATCAAGACTTGCATACGATTTGCAAAATACTGGAGAAAAGCCGGTGAAGTCAACAAAATTTTATTAATGGTTTTCTATTAAAGTTCGATGTACGTTTAACTTTTTCTTACTTTTGATTACATTGTCTTTTATAAATTACAATGACTGATACTTAATATAACTGTTAATGAGAAAATAAAATCTTATACTTGATGGGCTTTAATAAAATTGAACATTGTCAAAAATGATCTCTCACCATCGTAGAAACTGTTACATTACCTTTTAATGTTGCGTTGTTATTTTCTCAGAATAAAAGTTGTAAAATTTTCTGTTCAATGATTACGATTGATTCTAAGTAGCTTTACATTTAAAATGTTTTTAATATATTATTAGTTATGATGAGCGGAATATTTCCAAGCAAACATACATAACATATGCTTGCTATAAATAATATCCCGTTATTTAACAATCCAAGCTGAAGGATCTGAAGGTAAGATTTTTATTTTGTAGGTGGAAATTTGTAGTGGTTTGAAAACCAATTTAAACTAAATTCTGATCGAAATAACTCGCTTTAAAAGTGATTATAGATTAATGTGCGTTTCCAACATCAATAACAAACTTACAATCTTAACAGCAATTATTATAGAATTGAAATTTTCCATTCCGAAGACTTTTAGTGAGTCTTGTCAAAGAAATAAGGATCTTTTTAAGAAACAATTGTACATCACATTTCTTCAATTATTGTTATTTGATATGTTGTATTAATTTTTTTCTTTATTAAGATACTTTTTAAAATTTATATTGGACCTAATTTCAAAAAATTAAGTATTGATATTTTAGAATTTCAATTTAGTTACATATTAAATCAATCGTTACTCAGTATATCACTATTGTTGTGACTTAATTCTATTTTATAACATTAAAAGAAATTTTTTTTCTAAATTATTAAAATGCTTAGTGATATTTTTTCTTTTTAATTACTTTTAAAACTGAGCTCACTGGAAATGAAGTTATCTAAAAACACTATCCTCTATAATTCTTTTCATTTAAGAAGAATTTAAAATTTTTTCTCTTTTTTTTTCTAATGGCGGGCACTACCCAGTGCCCGATTAACTCTTCGCCACAACAAGACCGGAAACTGCTACTCATTTAGCGTTACCCGATGAGTACCTGTGAACCAAATCACGGAGGCGAGTAGCATTACCCACATCACACCACCACAAACCCGTTTATTGGGCGAGCCACATTCATCCATCATCTCAGAAAAGGACAAGAAACACGGAGAAAGAAAGAGAAAATATACATCCATCCCCGAACCAGGATTCGAACCCAGATCCTCCCCATCCGTAATTTGATTAAAATGAATGTTCTGGACTTATAAATGCAGTTGTGATAAATAAAACTAAAACTGATTTTAATGTTGGCCTCACTTGCTACCTATCAAAGCAATAAAGATTCCAAGACGGATTTGATGTAATATTTTGAGTTATGCAAATAATACGTAAAATAACAAAATCATCACTGTTTTGAAAATATTGTGTTAAAAATATTTAATACGCTTTTGTCGAAATACCGCGAAATTTTAATCCGATAATTTATAAATTATCTAGTGTAAGTAATATGAGATAAGTTTTTTTTATAATTAAGAATTACAATCTCCATATAATATTAACGCTGAATTTAATCGTAAGAGATTGTCGGGAATTTTTTTAATGAATAATGATTAATTTTAAATAGGAAGTTTAAAGAGTAAGAATAATCAATTATTCTAGATTGTGATAACTGTTTGAAAACTAAAAATTGTAAAATTTAACGCTGATTTCTTTCATCGCACGAGGACTGTTTTCTTTTGTAATGGTTATAATCAAAAATTGTTTCACAGATGAACTCTGATGAATGTTTAATTGTTCTAGTCTTCATTTGAACTTTCCAACGGTATATATGTTCTCCTGTTTCTGAAAGGATTGAGCTACAGATGAATGGATAGCACTGATTTTAATTTTACAGTACGGGGTTCGACTCTCACGTCCGATGTAAATGTTTGTATTGGCTTGGAATCAACTTGAAACTAAGTTCCAGTTTAGTCATCTCTAATAAATGAAATATGGCACTGATGCGACAAACAAGTCACTTTCAGTGAAGTAGTTTGACGGTCAATTTTTAATCTAATTTCGTGTTCAAAAATTACCATAGAGTTACCAGCGAAAACTAAGGATTGGCTGGAAATATTTTTTTAACAATATTTAATAAATATATAGTTAGTTTTGAGTTATCAAAGTTAACTAAACTAAATAGCTCTTTAATCCTGAATTCATTGAACTAGTAACTAAGTAAATGCACTTCAATGCAACAATTTGCGGGTGCAATCCTAACCCGATTAAGATATTAAAGTAGCTCATTTTTTTTATGAATCACTAATGTTGGCTAAATATTATGTTGCAGGTGGTATAAGTAATTACTCCTTAACAACCCAATTTTTGTGCAACTCAAATGTTAAACTCGTTTGTAAATCCTTTTCACGGAAAGCAATATGATCTGCGCGAGTTAAATAAGCCAGGTGGTTGGAGGTTGTACATCTTTTTTACCCTATCATGCCTGAAAATCATGTCAGTGATTAATGTAAAGCTAATCATTTTAGTTTTGAGATGTGGCAATGATGGAAATTTATGACCATCATTAATGCTATAACTTCATATTTCAGAAGAATTATTGGGCATTCATTTTCTTGACATGATCTTCGAATTTATGTTTGCGCAATTAAAATATCATCTTGATTCATTTTGATGTTGAATAGTAGGATATTGTTTCTTCGTGATCGAACCCCATTGTATTGTGTTATTTATATCTTTATAGGTCTCTAATTTAACTGGAAAACGTATTCCTTTCTGCATTTTTTTTTCTAAAATTCAAATCTGTATTCCCAATATAATGAATGTTAAGACGGATAATGTTAAGTGAATTAAATTTTGGCTTAGAAAAAAGTAAGAATTATTTATCAGATCTATAAATAATTCAAAAGCGCATGTGATTTCCTTAAAAAATTGCTACTATTTTTTTTTAACTAACTATTACCTTTTATTTCAAACTCACTTTTTTTCAATTGCTATGTCAATGAGTGTTTTTAAACTTAGCTCGATAGACGGTGAATCAAGTTATCAATAATTTAATTGCTACACTCATTGCTTTAAATTTAGCCTAACAATATAAATTGAGCTAATATGCTATCTGAACATCAAATTTATGTTTGCGCAAACATTATATTGTGTTGTTGTTACTTATGATACTTGCTGGAGCCTGACCGTTTGAGACTAGGCGAATGAAGTCAGAAAGAGCGCTTTCGGTTTTTGAACACAGCTCCCTCTCAAGAGGGCAGAAATACGACTTGGCTCATTGATGACAGATGGCTCTTTGAATTTAGAAATAGGAAGCCAAGGAAGAGCCAAAGCTTGCTACCCCCAGAGGGTTTAATTTGGAATCGGAATGTGGTGGACATTGCGACCATGACATATTTTATGTGCCCCAGTCGCCATTAGTGAACACAACGGTCTTTAGTCGGCGGGAATCGAACCCTCAACAATTGTGAGCTAACGCCACTCTGAACTATATTGTACTAAATGCGAGCCAATTACTGGCTTTTGTTAAAAATAATTTTTAGTTTCCCTTTTGTTGGGCGAACAAAAAGTCAAAAAATGGTCTTATTTTTGCTATATTTTAAAAATTGCAGACATTAGTTGCCAAATCATGTATCTGATTCACAAAATTATTAATTTAGCCAAAAACTGCTTTGAAAGTGATATTTCAGCTTAATTATGTAGTAAATTTTGGTTTTGCTATTTTGATAGTGCGATCTATCTAAACCTATTTTTGAAGATTTTATTTAACTACTAATACTCAATATTTTTAGGATGGTATTAAGAGATAAATGATTATTTAATTGAATATTTTATTTTTGATGTTTTTTTTATAAGGGTGGATAAATATTATTCTTACATGTTCAAATGTCAATTATCATTTTTAAAATTTTAATGATTTATCCTACTTTTTTTATTACAAATTTAAATTTTCATGTCATAATTTGTATACTATTTATATAGCAACTCTAATGAATACTTATGTTGTCAATAAAAGAAATTTTTTGAACTGCTTTTAAAATCTTAATTTTTTGAAAGTTTATTTTTTGCCAGGCAATTTTTACTGTAGATTAATTAAATCTGGAATGTTTTGGAAAAAAAGTGTATCTTAACTCCTGATTTTATATATTTTTGACGACTGTTATTTTCTTTTATTTAAAGTAACACTGCTTATAAAAATTAAATATTTTTATAAAATTAGATAACAACTATAATAAATTCTATAAAATATTGTTAAGATGTGCAAAGATAATTTCGAAGAAATTAAATCAATTTTAAAACTACTTATTGGTATGAAAATGAAGTGAAAATATCCTCCAGAAATTTATAGGAAAACGTTAAAAATTTTAGCGTATTGTACGTTAAAACTTCAGAAAATGTCTAATCTTTTAAATAGTACTTTTTATATTATCGACAGAAATTCTGGTATGCAGTCTACTTCCCTTCATAGTCAGTAAGAATACTTGATTTAAATATATTAAGATAATATCACATGATAAAAATGACTTTATTGTTATCAGATTCATTATCATATTTGTCATCAATGACCACAGAACAAAAGAATTTGTATGATAATGAATTCTATTTTGAAGACTAAAATTATTATTCTTTAAATTATGAATTTTTAAATTAGTTTGCTTTATCGAATCAAATGCAGCATTTAAAAAAAAATTTACAATTTTAAAAGAAATATGACAATGATAAAATTTTACGAAAAAATTCATGCTTATTTCTGACATTTTCCATTAGCTCAGTGTGATCATAATATATTTATATGTAATGTAGCATGGAATTCCCTGTTGAGTTTTTGGCATTAATATGGTTCTATATTTCAAAATGGTTATTTGATAAATTAATTTTTGATACTACAGCTGATAGAAATCTCATTTAAAAGTTTTTCCTATTTCCAGTTATGAGATTTTTAAATTTAAACAGTAAAATTTTTTCTTGACTGGGTAGATTTACTAGATAATTAATAAACAAAATAATTTTGTCCTGACCAATATTTTTAATTGTTTCGGATTTCATTTCAGTAGAATTTAACTTCACGGAAATTTATTTTAATATTCTAAATTTGATTATTTAAAGTACACTCCAGTTTAAATTTAGTGAAGAAAGCAATTCCTATTTTTGTTAAAAATATTTCATTACACAGAAATGAAATAAGTCACTCATATTTATATTCGGAAATTAAAGAAGTTTTTTACATAATTTTAAAGTTATAAAAACTTTTTGGAAAATAATTTGGTATGAATTATACCTCTTTGGTTTATGATAAACTATGTGGTGAAATAATTTATTATATTTAGTTTGATTTTATGACGTTTTATTTTTTTTAAAAAAATATTGATTGGAATGTCTTAAATTAGCTGATTGTAATAAAATAAAATTTAGATGCAAGAAAGTTTAAAGAAAATTTCCATTGATTCCTTCTTTTTAGTTAATATATCAGATTTTCTTTTTCACACAATATTCAAAAGTTTTTTGTTAACTTTCTGAAATCCAAAAATTTAAAAACAATTTATTTTCCTCCACTTAAACTGCGCTTTTAGATTGGTATCACTTTATAACCAGTTCGTAAATTAGCTTAAAAATGCGAACATTTAAACTATATATTCAAACGAAGGACAGTTAAAGGTTTCCTCTCTACTCTTAAGCGGTCTTTTAAAAGCTTCTATTTACAGACCACTGGTAATAAAATTTCCTGGTGTTCAAATTTGGTTTTAATGCTCTACACCAAACATAAATCTTCCGTATTTCAAAAGTTCGTTTCTACAGTTAATGCTTATTCATCGTACGAAGATTCCTTAGAGAAATTACAAGTTAAGGCACGCTTTGAAACTGAACAAAATAAATCCTTGACTTTTCAACAAACTAAAAAATTTTCCTTTCATCTGATGTCCACTTTTATGACTCCCTCTTCGTTCAAGTACTTAAGAAAGTGAATGCAGCTTTCATCATTTGAAGATTCACGTTACTTTGCCGTTTTACGATTTTCTTCTGTATCAAGGGAGAATTAGATGAGCAAGCGATATTTTGTTTTCTAATTTAAGCAGGATTCTCTATTTCAGCGCAAATGTCAAAAATGATTGATTGCATGAATATGTTATAGTGTACAATGACATAATTAAGTATTTTTTGTATTTTCAGGTTTACAGAGAATAATTTGAGCAAAATAAATATCAATATGAATTTGCTTAATCTGAATTTTTTTATTGTTTTCTGAATATGATTTCAATGTATAAGATTATCGTTGTGCTTTTTAATGATCGTTTTCAGTATTTTTCCATAAAAATATTTTAGTTCTTTTTAGATTCTAGACAAAGGTTAAGAAACTAGCAACTTATAAGTTTTCTATAATTTGTCAGATAATGAGAAATGTAAATAAAATGAAAATTAACAAAAATATTTTTTCCTACTATAATTGTTAATTTTGCTGTGAAAAATTTTAAACATTAAAAATAGTTTTGATTTTTAAGACTGCTTTAAAATATTTATGTACAAACTATTTTTTTACACAATAAGCCTTCCATATGTCATAAATCGGAGCTTGAATGCATCGCTATGTATGTATGTATGTTTCATATTCAATAGTTAATTATCACAATATTCAATACTAATGTGTTATTTGTGTGAATCTTAAGATAATGAGCGTTCTATACATCGGAAGTATATGGTACTTAGCAACTTGTACTCTATCTCAAAGGCAAAGCAATATCATCTGTCATATATAAAATTATGCGATTTAATTGAAATGATATTTCCAAAATTTTTGCTTGAGACTTCCATTATTTTCATGCATTTAAGTACGACCTACAAACTTACAAAGAACTCAACTAAGATTACTTTCGCTTATATTAGAAAAATGAAGTCACAACTATTCAAACTTTAAATCCCTGTCTCAAAAAAAAATTTGTCATACCAATTAAAACAATCAGCCGAACGTCTCAAAATTTAATTTACAAAGTGTAAGCCTATGAGGGAAAAATAACTACAAATATGTAATGATATGTTCTTATACTTTTTTATTTTATCGATGAAAAATAGATTTCAAGGTTTTGTAAAGGCAAATGATATACCAAGAAGTTAACATTCAAAGGTTAGTGTTGGATGGTAGCTGAATGACCTTTGGCTTTCAGTTCAACGATTTATTGGTTCGAATTAACATAAATGCTTATTGAGCATAGGAATATAATTTAATTTGCTCAAAATTTAACCTTCTGTGCGAAAAGCGATTGTATTCGAAACGTGTGTAAACTTAAATATTAAATAACCAAATATTAAAGACTTCACATGCTTCAAATTTTTATCTCAAAGCACGCTATTTATCTAGCTGATCTTACAACTATGGTTAACATATTGACTTTCCTTTAAACTGCTATTAGGTTCAAATCTTGGGTATGGATGTTTTTAGTACTACGGGATCCACTTTATGTTGGTTCGGGTTTAATTAGCATTTATGCTTAAAATAATGATCGTTGATATTCAAACAAATCGGAACAATTAAACAACGTGAGTTGAATGTTGCATATTTGCTTTCTGCATGCCAAGCTGGTAGCCGAATTGTTAGCGCTCTGGCTTCGGTTCAATAGCTTGTGGGTTCAAATACCACCTTGGGCATTCATAATTGTCGTGGCTCGGAACCAAAATTAAACATCACGTTTCTGGATTATTAGCTCTCATGTGCAAAAAATGAACATTGAGCGACAAACAAATTAAACCTATCGGGATGGATGATGAGGAGTTTTCTTTCTTTGCGATATTTGACCACTATTTATAAAAAGTCTTTCATAAAGAAAACTTACGAAATGGTAAAATGGATTAATATGACCTTTGATGGTTAAGCTGTCCACGATATGGAGTCAAAAATATCTACATATAATAACACACACATAATATATATAGGCAAACGTACAACACAAATGTACCTTTAAATCAACATACATAAGATGTTTAAATGGATGTACCAAGTAGTATCTTCAATGTTAATTAAGGCTAAATCTTGTACATTTATAGCTAGGAAATGATTTTAATTTGTTGCAAACGTTTTTACGGTATTTTACTGAATATGAAGATTAGTTCCTTGTGAAAAGTGACTAAGGAGCATTGAGATAAGAGGCAAAAGAAATAGCAACAAAATTACAATTAAATGCTTCTTTTATATTTCTCAATGACATAAGAACATCAGTTTGTAAATTTGTTCAAAAATCCATTAGATGTCGAATACTAATTATCCAATGCACGTAAATTTTGAAAACATGACTATTCTATGTATGAAATTAAAAAGATATCTATTTTAGATTATTTTAATGCAAAAATATTTTGCTGTTTACAAGTTCGAGGAACATTTTTATCACACCTATAGAATTAGCTTAAAAATGTTAAGCACATTTGTATTGATTCTTTATAAATAACTCTTTCTTTTAGAATCTCAGCTGTATTAGAATAAACGCTGAAAATATTTGTAAACATTCAGAGTAATTATAATTTGATTCGTTGTAAAGTTTATGAAGAAACAATGAAAGGTTTTATCTAGAGAAATAATAAGCCATTTACAAAAGCTTTTAATTTTGTTTGCACATTGAGAGTAAACATTTTCCTTCACTTAAAAAAATACTGTTTATTTTGTCGAGTAATGGATACTATGTTCTTGAAAAACATTAAAGAAAAATAAAACTTAGAACTGAATTACATCAATAAATTGGGAAATTGCCAATACCTCTTAAAAATTCTTATTTCCTTATCAATTAAGAAGTAAAGATATGTGTATAAGAACTATATTAAATTTTATTTTTTACTATTAATACATTTTATATATATATTCAAAGTGATCAATTTTTAAATGTATGAAAATATCTTCAAGCCAAAAACTTAAGTGAAGAAATAAGTTCCAATTAATTGAAGATTAATTATTTGAAATTCAGTCAGGACATGACATTTGAACGATGCAATTTGTTTGCCAGATTATAATTTAGTTCCTTGTGAAAATAACTACTGTAAAATGAAATCTGTTGCGTAGGCAAGTACTTCCCAAGATTTTAATTTTACAATTCTAATTAATGAAATATAAAAATAAACTAAAAATTTAAAAAAAAAACCGTGTCTTATAGGAAAGTGCCCCATTCTTCCTTGTTTGTCTTATTTTGCATATCATTATAGTGTGAGAGAGATAATGACGCCGCGCACACCCTATCCAGTGGTCTAAAGTGCTTGACTGCGGATAGGGAGGTCCTGGGTTCGAATATCTGTTCGGGCATTGATGTACTTTCTCTCTCTCCTGTCTTTGCCCTTTCCTTACATGAATGGGATGTGAATGGTTGCCTACCCTATGAACGGGTACCTATGGCATGTGTGTACTGAGGAAATCGGACTTCACACCAAATTACGGTTCAGTTGGAAAAGTGCACGCCATACTGCCAGCCTAGCTGCCACAAAACAACAACAACATCAAGAGATAACGAAGCTCAAATATCAAATCTGGAGAAAAGTTGGAGGAAAAATATTTTCTGCAGTAAGATCATCGAGAACTAACAATTGAAAGAGAATCAAACTTTATCTCTGTTAATCAACATAATTTTCTGCATTACCTATATTTTCTTTTAAATTATGTTGTTTTGAACTCTTTTATTTATTTTATTTTGCTAATTTGCCTCTTGTATCCTTATAAGAAGTGCATGAATGTTTTATCATGCATAATCAGTAGATTGCTGATCAAATCCGAGAATTGTTCATAGATATATTTGGATGGAGCACTGGGATTGTTGGAGACTTTTTATGTACAAGTTGACTAAATTTGCGTGACACCCATTCGTAAAAGATTCTCTTTCCCCGAAGACAGCATCTTCATATTTTAGCTCAACTCTTCGGTTGGAATCTTAGAGGTGACTTTAAGCGAAATATAACATTTAGTATTTATCAAACCTTTAAGAAGCTTATAATTCCCATTATCTGCAAGTTCATCCTTTTGTCAGGTACACATATAATAAATAATACAAGACTGCAATATTTACTTTCTACTTTCGAGATTGTTTTTTGAATGTTTCCCATTTAAGCACATATAGTTTGTGTTCTCAGATCCACTGCTAAAATTTTATTTCAACTTTTGAAATTTTGTAATATTTAGATTAAAAATATCAAGAAATAATACAAAATTGTTATAAGAAGGGTTACTGAAAGTTCTTATAAATTGTAAATTGGGTATAAATTTCAAAACATAGAAATTATGTTAGCTTCAAATACTTGAACAAACTTGTTCCTTCTAGTGTGCGAATCAAAAGTTCGATTTTTATTTTTAACTTTTGTGGCATTTTTTATGGATTTGTACATGTTTTTATAGCTAATGCACGTACGACTAATGAAGTTTTGAAATTAAAATAGCATAAAGTTTTTAAGTTTATGTATAAGAAATTGATGTATTAAAATGTTAATCGATTTTATAATACACTGGTTAGGATTTTGTTTCCCCTTACTAAGAGGTCCTTTCTTTTAATAAGAGATCTTCAATTAAAATCTACGCTCATACTAGATTTCAGGATTTATTCTTTTAGTCACATGTTTAGAAGTTCAATGTGTTTTTTTAGGCATTAATGCCAAACTCAGTTGGGCGATTGTAAAGTGATGTAAAAGTACGATATCTGCGCAAGCGGCCGCCATACACTCACATATATAAAAGAAGGAAATGAACCACATTTTTTTAAATTAAATAATTGTATATACAATGGATTAAAACGTATTCAACAATACCTGATATTTGTTAGTATTTATAAGCAAAATTCGACTATAAATAGAGTGTTATAATTAAAAGTTTCCTGTTAATTAATACAGTATTTAATAAATAAATAAATTTAAAAAAAGAAAATTCGTCGTACTGATCTATGGAAGCCACAATGTTTCCCTGTAAAACAGCTAAAAGTTCATTCCTAAATTTGCATATTGAAATGAAAAATGAAGTAAGGAAATCGTTTACTAATCCAATTTATTCGAATAGTGGTCAAGCATAAATGAACAATGTATGAATTTGTCGTAATGTTTTGTGTGAAACTAAATGGTGTATTAAATAGTTGCCATATACAGGAAAATAGTTGCCGTTATAGCTAGATTAGTTTTGAATTTTCATTCGATGTTTTTCTCTAATAAATGAGTTTTAAGTATTTAAAGATATCTATTTTCATAAATTAATATATTTATTTTACACGCAGCTAATTTTTATAAAAAATTTTTTGAATTGAGGGATTTAATATTTTTTTTAGGAGCTTTGCATTCGAGATAATTGTGTATTTTTCCATTATGAGCTTAGTTGTTTTATTAATGTAACATAAATTAAAATAATTAATTAAATAAAACAAACTCACGGCTATTATATCTATTAATAGGGGATTAAAAAAACATCTATTATATCTATTAACAAAAACATGTATAGAACTCTTCACGCTTCTTTCCGTTCATTTATTTGGGAGTTTTTATATTTAATTTTTAATTTTTTTTTGCACTTTGAGTACTTCTCGGAAGCCCTTATTTATTTTTTCTTCCTAGTTCTTATATTTTCCATTGTTTAGTCATCACTGGAATATTGGCACGTGACAGTTGATTTATTATGGGGTATCTTGAAAGTGATGAAATTCTTTTTAAGAAATTGAATAAGTATTGTAATCTGCTGTACGGATCAAGATGAGGTCATTCTCAATGAAGGGATACGAAATGCCATGTGAAAATAAAATATACATTTCAGTTGCATTTTATTTTTACAAATTTGTTTTATGCATTTGAAACGAGATATTGTTCTTTTTGAGAAAATTTATTTAATTCTGATGCAATATTCAACATAACTTATTAAAATCCATTCGTATACATGAAACAAAATATAAGACATAAAATGATACATTTTTTTCGTTATTACCGCTTTTGGATTTTGACTAATTCGTTTGAAAAAAATAATTAATAATAAATATCTGATATACTTAAGCAAAAATATTTAATTTTAAATAATTTCAGTATATGAAACTGTCACAACTTCTCAGTAATAAAAATATCTTATAATTTTATATTTCTAATTAAAATAGAGAAACAAAAAGATTTATTCAGTGCAAGAAAATTTCATTTACCAAGCAGTTATTTTGCTTATTTTTATTTTGTTTTGAATAATTTTCTCAATCTTTTATTGTTGACATAGATTGACAGATTTAATTGGAAATGTAGAGAAAATAGTTTGTAAAATGTTCTTAGCCATGTGATAATTTATTGAATGATTATTATATCAAATAAAATATAAAATATACTGGCAGAATTTCAGGTGTATCAAGGTGATAAAACTGCTCATCCAGTTGCAGAATAAAAGATGGTAGCATTTTAATTGAATTAATTTTAGTTCGTGCATTCACTTCTTATCTCGGCTGTGTATGATTTTTAATAGTTTTGAACTTGCTTTTTAATTGCTTTAAACTGCTAGTACCATACCGGTCGATAGACTTAGTCTCGCAAGTATAAAAGGGAATACAAGCGGAAAACCAAGTCTTCATTTCTTGATTACATTATCCAAATGAATTAATGATTTCAAATTAGTTTCTCACGGATTACATCAACCCTTCAAAGTTCTTTACAAGTATTTGCTCTTTTTGAAAGTAATTTAATATTTGTTAATTCAATTACTTCAATTAAGATATCACACTATTTTTATAAATTTTTGAATGCTTTTTATTTATTTATGCAAAGGAATATACTATTTTCTGCAAAGGAAGAAATTATAAGGAATAAAACTAAGATGAATAATAAATTATTAATTCTCAGGACATGTTGCAATACCTTTCTCTAAAGTTGCGGCATTATTTTTCTATAACTTTTATTTATAATTCCAATGTCTGTCTTTTAAAAATACTACATTAGAATTATAAATAAAAGTTACACATTTCTCAATAAAAATTAATTTTCAGCAAATCTAGTTTTATTAGATTTTTAAAGATACGTTTTTACAGTTTCAGTATAATTGAATTTCCAAGTAAGTAAATTTAATTTAGTTTTTTATTTAACAAATAAATCATATTTAATTTTTATGTTTCACACCATACTAAAAATTAATTCCTTTCCTTGTTATGAAAAGAGGAAGTGTGTTTGTCGTTAACACATCCCTCAAAGAAGCCGGCACGTTTCCATAAAACGCCTTAACCACCTTATGCAA
The DNA here is from genome assembly GCA_026290005.1 of Latrodectus geometricus. Classification (NCBI taxonomy): domain Eukaryota; kingdom Metazoa; phylum Arthropoda; class Arachnida; order Araneae; family Theridiidae; genus Latrodectus; species Latrodectus geometricus. Next base: position 33,204 of record JAPDSC010073368.1, on the reverse strand, counting down.
ATACTAGTGACTTATTTTCGTGTTGGCTGACTTATCGGCGAAATAAGAGGAGAGAAATTAATGTCAGTTTGTTTCCCGTCTCATCCTGGAATGTGGTTTGTTTTTCTGCACCCGGAAACGGAATGCTAAGTGTACTTATTCTACCGTTGGCGAGGGTTTTGTTGTTTGCTTTCTCGCAACCTTCAGTCTGTGTAAGCAGAGGAAAGTTTTATTTGATTACTCCAAACGATTCATGTTTTAGTCTGTGTTGAACTAAGAGCTTAATGTTAAAAAATTACTGCAGACTCAGAAGGCAAGGGCTCTTAATATTGAAGGTTTCATGCAGTATGTGCTTTCAAGATATTTAATTGTGTTAACTGTCTATTTAGATTTTTAAACTATTTTAAATGGTATGAAATATATTCGTATTTTATATTTTCTGCAGTTAAATGGGATTTGACTCTATCAGTTTCTATCAGTGACTCTATCAGTGTTTATATGTTAATAAATGTTATAGAATCTAACAGAAATACATAATTGTGGAATTATTTTCAAAATATTCAGAATATAAGTATTCCAAACGTTCATTTATTAAAACCAAGTAATTTTTAATATCATGAAACATTTTTCATGAAAAAAAACAAGAATCAAGTAATTTGTTGCAGTGAGAAGGTTTCATTCAAATATAACTAATAGTATTTTTAATACCTTAGTTTTTTTTTTATTCCTTGAATGGAAAGTATTTTTATTATAACCATGCTAAATTTCGCATTGTCTCTTATCACACCGCTACATAGTAACAAATTATCGTATGATTGTCACAAAGAAATATGGTCCCAAAAGCCTCGTCAATGTTATCTCGTGCTTTATCATATGCCGAGTTCATTGTCTGTTTTATAAAAATATGAACTTTGCGTTTATGATAAGGTGTCGCAACTATTGGCAGTTATCAGCTTTTTTATTAATCTAGAAGCATATTTCAGGTTAGAAAAGTAAGTCTAAACGTATTTCCCCTATGTTTTCTTAAACATAAAGATCATTTACAGTTGCTAAGCAATTAGTTTCGGTTTGTCAAATTGGAGTAAAAATTGTATAGCATTGTCTCTGATATAAACACGTACTTTCACAAATTTCATGTAACAAAAATTATATCTACATTTATTATAATAATTTTTTTAATGAAACTGTGTGAATAAACTAATTGATTTTATACTCCTTATATATGTACTATGAAGTCCCAAATACATATATATATATATATTTATGTAATTTTATAATAATTATCACACTGGTTTTCAGCTCAAGAGTTCACTTGTATTACTGCCATCTAGGACGTAGTAGTTGTTCAAAATGCACTTTGAACCGTATTACTCATTGCAGTTGTTGGCAAATTCAATACTATACGGAGCCTACTATCAATGTTTAAATGACTGAAATGCAAATCAGTTTTAAAATTTAAATTATTTATAGGTGTATTGTTATGGGAATGGAGCATTGTCTTAAACTATATAAATGTATAAAGTTTGATAAGTTATGATTATGAGGAATAAATACTAATGTGAATAAGGATATCGTGCAATTCCTTAGAAAGGTGTGCAATTCAGATTTGTATGTTATATTTTATTTTAAGCATAATTCCAAGTTCTCATCAATTTTTCAATTTAAGTTTGATTAGTATTATGCTTGAAATTGATTGTTCGAATGAATATGTAATGAATAATTAAGGAAGGTCCATCAAATGCTAGATGTTTAACTGATTATATTGGTAAGGAATATTATTCCATGTGTTTAAAATCCATATATATTCCTTCTCTGGGTCGTTCAAAGCAAATATGAGCTTAGTTTGTAACACAAATGGTTCAATGCAAACCATTTGTGTTACGAACTAAGCTCATATTTTTTTCTCCAATGTTTCTGTATCAGTACTTAGATATTGAAACTTTGCATTTCATAATTCTCTTTGTTTCTTAAAACTAGGCCACATTTAGCTAGCAAGCTACAGTTTCTTGACCACTGGCCCAATAGAATCAAGTCTCAAGTGTTTTAAATGACCGTAAAACTATAAACTAAATCTGATTGCTCTGATTAGTTTGACATGTCCATTTCTCACGTCTAACATGTCATTTAATCTTATGATGTAAGCTTTCTCTCGTTATATTAATAAGACGTGTGACACTTCAATTTCCATTTTATTTCTATTGTTTATTTTTTTCTAATCATAATATACATAAGAAACAATAAAACACGAATAGAGAGGTTTGAATGTTGTCTCTTTCCAAGTGCGTATGTTTTTCGTTCAATAAAGTGAATTTTGCTTCCTAATGAAATAATTCTTTTTTTGAAGTAGAAACACTTGTGAAAATTTTAACAAACTAATTTAATGGCTTCTATTTTGTAGAACAACATATTTATACCCATAGAAATGTAAGTTTTCTTCTATATAACCACTAGAAACAGAATAACTTTGTTTATTATATTCATTCATTACTGAAAAAGAAAAGTTTTGGAATTATAATCGTGCGATCTCTTGATGAAAAATTAACCCAAATAATTTTGTCAAGAAAGTGCAATTAAAGAATTTAAGTGAATATGCACAGTAATTGATAAGTGGACTGGTTTTAAGTAACTGTTTATTTATTTATTTTTTTTATTATAAAAATGCAGAATGAGCTGTTAATGTTTTACAATTAGAGTCATTTTAGAAATTACGCTAAATGAAGCATTTTCATTCCTTACAGGAAATTGATGTAATTAAAATATAGAAAAAGTAAAGATTAATTGGCACCAGTTTTATTTAAAAAAATGGTAAATTCATAAATAAGCGGAGAAATAATCTGTTAATATATTGAAAAATATCTTAATAACAATTTAATATAATAGTTATATTCAACACACATGAGGTTAAAATTCCTTTGGAATATTTTTGTTTTTAAATTTTTATATAAAGTTTAGTTCTTTCTCCTATTTGTTATTAAAAGTTTCTCTATGTGATTTTTGTTTGCATGATTTATATGAGATCACTTCTTCTGTGTGAAACTGCATGTTAATTGTTGCATTAAAAAGTATTAAATTTATTAACTCAAAAGAACAGCTTAATTTTGAACTTTGTTAAATGTTGCTATGCCAACAAGGAATTTGCTTGTTTGTATGTCTCCCTAAAATAATATACAGTTGTTGATATATACAGAACTCCAGGAAAGACTTGAATGATCATGTCTTGTTCATGCTTTTAGTCCAAAATTTTTTAGACAGTCTATTTTGGAAGAATCCCGTACTATTTCGTAGTGTATAGTTGTTGTGCATTTTTCTTTCTTTGCAAATGAACTCCAAAGTTAACAGAAGCTTATTTACATATAACACACAGTTAAGTTACTTGCCAAATGATATTTTCCCTATAATATGAGCGTCTTTCTTTGTAGCTTATCCTTATTTTTTCTTGTGCAATAGGCTATTTTAACCAATAAATTTGTTTTAATGAGAGCGATGTTTTTAATTACGGGTCATATTGAATTTCATGATATATTACAGTTTTATTGGTACTACAATAAACAAATAAAATGGTTGGTTGTTTCGTTCGGTTTTTAAATCAATTTATATTTTATCTTGTGCAATTAATGATTAACGCATAATTTTTAAAATTTTAATAGTAATGTTAAGTTTTACTGTACTCAATTTCATTTAAAAAGCACTCGGTTGAATATTACTTTTTTAAGAGTTCTTTTTATAAATAATTATCATAAAACAGTTTTCTAATTAGTTTCATATGATGAATTAAAATCACGAGTAGTTTATATTAAGAAGTTAATCCGTTAATTAATTGAGCTAATTTACGTAATAATATAACAAACTCTGAAATAAAGATAAATAACATAATTTGCTACTTACCTTTTTTTCTGAGTTTGTTTTAATTCAGTTATATTATTACATAATAAAGACGATTAAACTTTCCATATCACAATTCAAACTTGAAAATTATAAATATGTTTCAAAATTATGTTTAGAAAATGTTTAATGGTGTTGAAAACCACATTGTATACTCCACTGCGTTGGCATTAAAATAGTTTTTTCATCAAATGAGTACTTTAATTTTACAACTTTTTATAGTATATATAAAAAATAACTGCTTGAAAGCTCTTTAGATGTTGAATTTTTGAAGAATGTAAACTGTCAAATTTTTAAATGTAATATTTATATTAAGCTAAAGTAAACTATGTTAATGTAGCTTTCATTAAGAGTCGAGAGAAATAAAGCGGACGGTGAAAAAAAAAATTAACGATGCAGTGTCCCAGTTGGCAAGGGATGAAAGATACTATAAGATGCCTCGATTTCATTCTCTCCTGACTAATTGCTTAATGCGAATTAATTCCTTTTTCTGCTTACTCGTCGAGCCGTTTCACCAAACAAATTCTGAATGTTCAGTCTTGTTTATTTTGGATGTGAAAGAAAATGTTTCAGTCACTGGGGGATTGTCGCACCTTACTTTAGAACTTTCTGATTTTGACATCTAAGTCTCGTGGGCTTTTTATTTTGATGTCGGGATCATTAACTTTTGATGTTTGCAAAGAAACTAAGTTTAGAAAAAAAAGGTCTAGTATTAAATTTTTTTTTTTGTCTGAAATTTTCAAGCTTTTCAATAAAATGGTACTATTTATTCAAGAGAGACGTTCTCAATTAATCATACAGTTTTTTAAATATGAAATGTTTTACAATCTGTTTTCTGTATTGCTAATATGTTTGGTTTTTCTTTTTTTAAAACTTTTACTTTTGTAATAACTTATTTTTTCAAAGTTTGGTTTTGGATTGTAAATAAATTTTCAAAAATTTTTACTTTCATACATTAGACGCTCGTTTTTACGAACTCGTAGGGACCGGTAAAATAGTTTGTAAAATAGATTAAGATCTAATTTTTTTTTACCAAATTGCTTTTTCATTATAAATAAAGAACTATTAGACAATATTATTTAGAATGCATTTTAAGAAACAAAATAATATTCATACTTAAAAACAATGCTTTTATTTTATTGATGAAAAATCATTATTTATTTTTTCTAAATTAAAAAAAATACATTTTACTACATTTTCTACCATTTTGCTCTTTTTTCACTCGAAAAAATATCTCCAAACCAGTAAGCCATTCGGCTGCTTGTTTTTCAAACGGTCTTCGCCCTGGATGATTTTCTTCTTTTCCAGTGGAAATCTTTTTTATTCTTCTTCATTATATTCTCAACAATTTCATATTCCAATATTTCATCTCAGCGTTTCTATGAAACAAAAAATTTTCAAAGAAATTTTAGGCAGCAAAACGGATTATTGTTGGAGTTGCTGCATGAATAATTATCTTCTCTCTTAAGTCAACGGGTAAATTACTTTGGCTTATTTCAATTACACTAGTTTTTTTAATAAAGTCTGCTAGTTGAAATTCTCCAATATTGCCTTTTTTTCAGCACCATGCCAAGTGTTGATTGACAATGCATTTCTCCCAGATGTCAATTTCATAAGGCTAAGCAGAAAACAAATCTTGCAGAAGTATCCATATGATATTTTACTTTGAAGTTGTTGACTTTGCCCTGATCCATGGACTATAAGAAGTTAGGCGGGAGATAATACACGAATCCATTCAAGATTAAGGTCTTCAACGTGAGCAGTGCAGTTATCCTCAGTTAGAATTTAACGATTCTCCAATAAAAACATCAATCTATAAATTCAGCCAATTCTTATAAATTCTCGTCGTCTAAGCTGTAATATTAGTATGATCAGCAGCTGGAAGTTTTGAACATTAATGAAACATCTTTGCTTAAATATTTTCCTATTAAACGCAAAGGCAATTTGTCTGTTCCATTAACGGGCTGTGATGTAAACTGTAATTCTTTGCTTCGCTTTTTTATCCTCGTTATATTTATCGCCTTTAAAAGTGTGTTTTTCGAGTAAGATCTTAAAAAATAAACCCGTGCCTTCCACATTGGAAACATCCTTTGGAGCGTCCTAGAAAAGTAGGGATTTCAATGTTTCATTGCCATTTAATTCTTAAAATTTTTATTCACAGCTCCACTTACACTATACAGCTTTCTAAAACTCCAACCATATCTGGTTTAAATATTTGGAGCCAACTGTCCGATGCTTTAAAGCCTTTTATGTTTAGCTTCACAGCATAGCTGTCGGATTTTTCTTTTATCACATTATCATTAACAGAAATTCATCCCATTTTTCTTAGTCAAGCACTCAAAGCTTTTCCAATTAAGGATGCTTTGTTTCTCTACAGTATTTTTGAAAGGCCACACTATAGCTGGTACTGTCCTTTTTCAAGGATTTTTGAGTTTTTTAAGTTGTCTAGAGGTTGTTCTTTGGAATTCTATATTTTTTGGCAATTTAATCTTTTTACATATTTTTTTTCTATATTTAGAATTTTCTCCTTTTACTTCGGCTGATAAACACGTTTCCTCAACTGCGACAAATGCTAAGCTGAATTGGTTCAATCACCTTCTCGACAAGCTAAATTGCATAAATTGAAATTTTCAAATGAAACGAAGCCAATTACCGAACAACTCAAACTTAGTTTTTCCCCTTTTAATGTTCTTACTTAGAACATAGAAGGGGATAGAAATCGAATTCTATACAATTCTTTTTTATCAAATGTTTGATATCCACGTCTTTTATTACTGTTTCATATTATCATGATTCATTTTTGAACAAAGAAGCAACATAAGTTCCCACGTGTTATATAAAAAAAATCAATTAAAAATTTTTTAAAAATATCAGATCATAAAAAATAATAATAATAATAAAAAAATACGAAATATTTGTCAGAAATAAAAGTTTTCAAAATATTAGTTCGTAATGGGTAGTTAAAATTGTAATTTTAGCAAATTAGTGATGTATATTAAATTAAAAATTTTTTGAAGAAAAACACAAATTTCAAATTGTCTTAAACTTCAAAGCATTGCGCTACGTTTTAGAAAGAATTTAATGTTTTAAGAACGATTAAGTTCAAAATCTATAAATACAATTTATCAATTTATAAAAGAAATATATTTTAAATATTTTTCTAAATAGAGGTGCTTAATTTTTGTCCTTAAATAATTTTTTTTAAATATTATCTAATAAATTTTAAATGTTACAAACTAATATTTTCAATGAATTTAATTTTTTTAAATATAATGAGATTATTATATTAAATATTGTAATACTTAAATAATGTGTATATCATTTCTTTCCATTGTATTAAAGAATAAAATTTAATTTTTCCGTATTCGATAATCTTCATTTTAAAACGTTCTCTTAGATTTTTATTTTACTTTCAAAATATGATTTCTGAAAAGAAAAAGTGATCTTTTAAAGAAAAATGATATCCAGAAGGACTACTAATTACTTGAAGTATTCCTCCCACTTAAGCTTTTGAGCGGGAAAAACGGATCACTGATAAGGGTCGAGATCATCAAGAAGCGACTCGATGCGTCTGCGAGAAATGTGAGTCAAGAAATCGCAAAATAGGCTGCACACCCAAGGTTTGAGAGAAAATTTATTTCGCTACGACCCATTAAGAATCTTTATTTGATTTAGTGCCGTCCTAACAGAAGATATTTAAAGCAATGCTTAAACTATTCCGGTCACTGACAGTTCATCTGAATTGAGTTCTGTTCGTCATTTTCCAAATAAAAAGTAATATAAACTTTGCAAACTGTACTTTGTGTTAACTAATGAACCAGTTGGGAACGTGGTTGGTTGGGTTTTGTGGCGCAAGGTCCAAAAAGGACAAGCTGCGTTGGGAACGTGGGAGTGCCGCCGAATTTCAATGACTATCTCCGTAATTTAATTAGTGTTATTAAGGAGACATAGTTTAAGTTCAACTTAAGATTAGATTTGTTTTTATTTATATATGAAATATACATAAAATATTTTTAAAAATCAGCAAGTATTCTAATTAACAGCTAAATGTTTTGAATACTTGAGAGTAACTGCTAATATTGTACTGTAAACTTAATTATTTTATACTAATATAATTAATTATTTTTATTTCTTAATAAATATGGCAACTGTTTCATATAGAAAAATGTTAAAAAATATATAGGCACATTATTAAAAAAATACGAGTACGTATATATATAAAGGTTACAAGAATAGTAAGGAAATTATTGAATACCGATAACGTTGCTTAAATATGTAAAAATGTTTGTATTACTCTTCATTGCTTTTTTGTGGTAATTATATATAAGTTAGGGAAATATAGAACATTATATTATATTATTATTTATGATAATCATTTCCAAGCAATACTTCAATGATATTTAAATGATAATGTTGGTTAAAAGAAATTGGTTGGTGTTTCAACAAACAAGTGACATATTCATTACGAATTTCTTTTTTAAAGTTTATCTTTATTTGAGAATATCTCTTAAGTTTTAATGTACTTTACTTGTAATTGTTTGAATTTAGGTTGTAAAAAAGTTAAAAAATAATTTTTTTGTCTGAAAAATTACGAAATTTGTTGCTTACAAAGTGCATTTAATAAAATATAACTTCTACAAACATTGATAATCCTTCGCTTTTTTTTCTTGCTTCTATATAATTTTATATGTATGTATCAAACAATATAAGCAGTTTAGTAAAGTCTATTTTATGTATCAAGGATCAGAATATGAGACACAAATTAAAAATATATTATACATATACAGTTGTTTTGAATAAATAAAACTGCAACTAAAAATCTATTAGTTATATTATGGGTTGTAGATACAATCTTTCTCCGTACAATTATTTATATTGTACAGAGAAAGACAATTATCTAGAAAGCCAATTATCTAGTACCATATTTATATTATGGGTACTAGGTACAATTATTTCTTTGGAACAAGGTAAGTTGAAAACTATCTCACCTAAGGCTTTAAATTTTATGCATATTGGGATGTATTTTAACCTAGATTAGTTGAAGTTATTTATTGTTTAAAACATTCGCTAATCTGTGTGTGGAACTAGGGTTTTTTCTTTAAAATCATGTGCTTCAAAAAGTTAATACAGTGCAAACAGTGATTAAAAACAAATAAATTGGGCAAACAAAGAATTGTCGGAAATGTACATTCGATGGCATCCCATGCATTCTCACTAAGTACTTCATAAAATGTTAGCGATTTAAGTGATTGACTGGAAATAATCGTTTTCTTGATTCTTCCATGCACAGATCCATTCCATACAAATCATTCAGACCATCACAGTTTAGTTCACATTTAAGATTTCTCTTAAAAGAGTGGCGTATTTCTTTTGCTTAGTTTAAGTTAGTTTCGCATCACTTTATCACCCTAATTATCTCAAAAATACTGACAGTGCCAACAATCCATGATACTTTAGATGTTTAATCCTCACCTCCATGTTGGAAGCGTTATTATCATGCACACGAGAAAATTTCCGATTTTGAATTAGCTATCACGGTCGCACAATTTCAAAACTAAGAGGGTACATGTGTTTCGTCTCTGATGCAAGTAGTTCAAAACTCTTGGAACTATGTTGTTAAAAATTACTATTCTTTTCCTACTAGTTCGCCTAAAAGCTATAAAATCCCGATTCATACTGGCAACGTTGTCGTGGAACGATAAAGGGCTGCAACCACAGTATGTACCTTGATATTTCTATGGTTGAAATCAATCATATTGGTTTTTCTTTTAGAAGTGTGCATATGTCAAAATTAAAAGTAAACAAGCTACATTCAAAAGTGATGTCCCTATGAAAGATATAACTGGTAATTTTCATTATAAAATGTGACTTTATTCGTACCATTTTAAAACATGTTAGTATTCATTTTTTTTATAAATACAAAACGAAGTTTTCATATAAATATTTTTTGTATAATGTCATCGTTTTAGCCAGATGTCTTATTTTTCAATTTTTATCCAAAATAATAATTAAAATGTTTTTCCATGTATTTTGATTAAAGTACAAAGAATCTGTATCAGCAGAATTTATCACAAAAAATGTTTATATGAAATTTTATCTACTCTTTTCATTTGACATTAAAATATGTAAAAAATATATATTTCTTAATAAATTCTGTTACTTGAATAAGGATTTAGTAATTTATTAATGAAGAATATTTTGGCAGAAAAATTAGCATTCATTTTTTTAAAGTTTATTTGGAATCTGAACCTCGTTTAAAATTTATTAAACTGCAAACGCAAATTGCCTTTTTCCTTCCACAATAATCATTTTCAAGTGAGTTTCCGTTTGATGACAACCCACTGTCGCGTGTCACCTGCTCCATATTTCCTTTTCCCTGAAGGTTGTCCTCTTCCATCGGCATCACTGTATCTCATTCATGTCCAAACCAAACATCACCACTTTCAGTCATTTTTGGAACACTTCCAGGGAGAAAAAGGAAACTAGAAGTATCAAGAGGCTTCTTCCGTCAATGACAAAGTAGGGGGGAATAAAAATGCCATATGTCACGTGAGTCCTCGGCCAAATATAACGCTAAGAACACCTGATGGAACTGACTCATTGATCTTTTTAGTTTATAAAAACCGTGCGAGCGGGAAACTCTTAATCATTCTTAGCTGGAATCCTTTATGTCTAAACCGCCCCTTATAAAAATGATCTTCCTACTCTGTATTTATACTTGTGTGGGTTTTATGTCGTTCATTTTTCTTTTAATCTTTATCTATAGAGGCAGATGAAAAGTTCAGGCTTTTCAAGGCATGCATTCTAGGATTGAATCTATAAATCTTGTTTATGCTCTCACGAAAAAAGCTGTGTATTTAGTTAAATTTGTACATCGTAATTCAAATTTATTATTAAATGGATTAGAAATTGCTTGTTTAAACTAAAATTTATTAGCTATCCAATTTATATTCAACTCACATTAATATTACTATTGTGACCGAAGATGTTAATTGTTCCAAATGATATTTAATTTTATTAAAAATTAATTTTATGAAAATAATTTTCATTACTTTTAAATAACAAGAAAAAAGGCATGTCTGTTTAAGCTATTTTTGTTAAAGTAAAAAAAACTCGTCCCTATGCAAATAGTAACAACCATTTTTTCCTTCGGAAGTAAATAACTTTCGTGCCTTGGAGTTCAAGGGAGAAAGAGTTTAATAAAGAATTTACCTTTATTATTATTATTCAGATAAAATACAATAATAAAATTTGAAAATGAATGCTTGAAATTTTAATATTGTTGATGAGAAATTGATATATGTAGTAATCCAGAAACATTTCCAATAATTAATAGTTAAAATGGTTCTATAGCAATACATCAGAATTTTTAGGTAAAATAATTGTATGAGATGTATTTATAAAGGGAATTAAATGATGAACAAAATCATTATTTGAGGTAAATCATGTTTGTCTTATGCTGCAAATTTTCTCTTATCCTGTATCAATCAAATATTTTGTATGAAAATAAGACTTAACACTCACACAAAGTAAAAAGTTACACTATGGAAAAATAAAAAAAAATTATTTTATTTCTCAAGGAAAATAAATGCAAAATCAAAATTTTTATTAATATTATTTAATTTCAAATACTTGCTATATTCTCATTTTTTCGTTATTTTTTAACGAAAATTATTAATTATTTGATTGGAATTGAACTGTTCTAATATTATAGTATAAGTGGAAACATATGTATCCATTGCTGTATTGTAAACGTTTTTTGAATCTTTTTTGCGTTAATGCTTACGAACAAATTGATCTTTTTGCGTAGTTTTATAAGCAATATATAAAATTTTGAGGTGGTTCGTGGTATAATGGTTAAAGGATTTAGTGAAAATATATATATATATTCTGTTAGTATTCTAATTTAATAAAATATTCAAACTGTGAACAAGTACAAAGTTATAGTTTGGATTCTTGTGTTTGACATAAACACTGTTTATTTAATAAATTTCAGAGTCACCCGTTTCAATACAACGGCAAAGATCATAGTATTTGTTTTTCTAACTACCAAACTTTGGAATTATTTTTATATTTTTGTTTAAATCACTTTAGCAAAGTATTTTGCCTATTGTGATCGTATCAATACTCAAAGATATTCCTTATTACATGGCCACACAACTAAATGAAAATTTATATTTTAATAAATTGTATAACAAAATATATTTAAAATATTAATTAATGAAATATTTCATGTTGAAAAGATTTCTTGATTAAAATAGAAATACAAATTTCACATTCAATATTCATCACTTTTACATAGAGGTTGCTTTAATTTGCATCCTGTTATTAACCTAATGAAGTAACAGTGTACCAACATTGCAAACTATATTCTGTTTGGTACCAATAGTGCAATCAATATAGGTTTATATATTCGTACAAAATGAAATTATTTGATAATTTCGCTTAATGAAATAATATAAATGTGACTTTTAATGGTATTTTATAAATGAAGTTATTTTTGAAGTTGTCAAGTTAAGAGTGTTTTAAAAGTTATAATTATGTCAGTTATTAACTTGTTTTGTACACTGTACAATCAAATTAGCATAAAAATAATTTCTCTTTATACGAAAATATGTTTAGGCATGTCTTGCAAGTTAGACTTAAAAGTGAATTAGCAAACATTTTACAAAAAAGATGCATATTTTACATTAATTAGCTAAAACATTTATCATACAAAAGCATTTTAATTGTATATAAACTTTGTCTCTATTTTCTGTTGAGAAAAATTGTTTATTGAATTTATTTTCTTATTTTGGATGTAGGTTACATTTATTTACTCTGAAAACAATGTTTTTCAAATGCATTTATCACATATTAAAGATATAAATGCAGTTTGAAGCATAATGAAATTATTTTTTACGTTGATGTAATATTAAAATGTAACTGATTAAAAAAATGAATTTTTTTCCGAATTTTTACAATTATAGTTTCTAAGATTTATACAGCAATTTACAATATTCTAATTAATCTTTGCATGTTTTTTCAGATCAAAATGTCTTCTAAACAGTGGCTTCTATTCTTGTGTTGTACTGTGTGGAGTGTGGGTCTCGTAGTATCTTACGACGATTTCTGCGATGAGGTTCACCCTTCAATCTTTTGTAGCTGTGAAATCAAATACATGAAGACAATTATGTCTTGTTTTATTCACAATGAAATGAAAAAAGATGACGAGATATGGAATGAAATGAGTGACGTGGACAATGTCATCAGTCTAAAATTGTCGCCAAGAAATCCTATGTGGCTCGATTATTTCCCTATAGATTCACTGAAAAGAATGCCTTATTTAGAAACCATTATAATCCAACAAGCCAATTTGGGTGAACTTAAACCTTATTCCATTTCTGGTTTGAAAGTTTTACGTGAATTAATGCTCGAAGGTTGCGAAATTACTAGAATAGAGGCCGAAGCGATCAGCAACCTGCCAAGGCTGAAGAAACTAACTTTAAGTGACAACTTATTGCAAGAAGTGCTAGCCGATACGTTAGTTGAGCTACTAGACCTTGAAGAACTCTTCTTGGATAGGAACAATATCTCTCGCATTGAAGGTTATGCTTTTAGTAATTTACATAACCTGAGAGACCTCGAATTATGGGATAATGAAATAACTGATCTCACGGAATACATGTTCAGAGGAATTCGATACTTGAAACGTCTGGATCTATCAAAGAATAAGATAAAGATTTTGAACGATAAGATTTTTCATTCGTTACCAAAGTTGGCAGAATTAGACTTGCATGGTAATATGATACATCATATTGCACCCCATGCTTTTCAAGGGTTAGAAAAATTGCAGATATTAGTTTTGCATTCGAATAACATCAAAATGCTACCTGATAGTGTTTTCAATGCATTACCACGTTTAATAACAGTCGATTTGAATAAGAATGAGTTAGAAACTCTTCAAGTTCGTGTATTGGAGCATATGGATAACATTAAGGATCCTCATCTTTCCATATTCTTTAAAGGTAAGATTTTTTGCCAAGTCACCCTCTTTCTATTAAATATATATATATACTATTATTAAATTTAAATTATTTTTCAACTAATTTTAATGTCAAGGTTGATTTTAATAAAACTTTTTGTTGCTGTGATGCTAAATGGAATGAATGCAAGAAAGTTAAGTATTTTAGAATCACAAAGAGTAATTCCCTATTTTAGATAATTTTGTTAATTTGTGATTATTATGGGATTTCTTTTATTAAATTCATAAATAATGTAAGCTACATTTAATTCAATATAGTTCTCATTTCTAGTTTCTAATGTAAGGAAAGCTATAAAAAAGTTGATAGTTTCTCTTTGCGGGGAATCGTGGAACATGCAGGTTGGAAAAAAACTAAATGCCATATATAATGCCCATATATCCTATTAAAAGTTACAGCTATAAAATGCTGGTTCTCAAAATAATACGATATACAACTTGTCTTAGTGTCAGACATTTCAAAAATTAATACTTGTATTTATTTCATTGAATCCATATTGTGAAACTTTTGATAAATCTTATTCTATCTATCGTATTTTAATTTCGTGTAGAAATTTTAACCATTACCGTTTGATATTCTTTAATACTAATTTTGTTTAGCATTATTAAATAGTTTGTTGGGTAAATAGTCTCATTATAATCTTTTTGCTTTCTTGAGAGCAATTGGTTTCATTCATTTTATTCTGTTAAATGACTGAATTTTATGTAATTTTATTCTATGTGATTTTAATATTTAAGTACTTTAAATTTAAAATTTATTTAATTTTTAGCATGAAATTTTTTAAGTTTTTTAATAAATTTTAATGTTGCTTTGGTCTGGAAATAAATATAACATTTCTGAAGATAATTTTTGGCGGTAGTAAATATTAGCAGTTTGTCCATTTTTTGGATCTTGTGCCATAAAACGCAACTAACCAATCAACCAATTGTTAATACTACAAATTGATAAGCAAATTTTTAAGAAAACAAAGTAATGCTTTGAAAAATAAATCATTAGAGAGGAATTAGTTTCCTTATAAAGTAGATAAAAATTTAATCTTTCATTATTTTATCATTTTGAAATATCTACCCCTGATGTAGGCTTTTGATTAATATAATTTTAACTTTTGCTATTCCCATTTGGACATTTCCATGATTTAATGTAAAAATTTGGCCGTGTTCCAATGAAGTCTTATACAGTGAAGTGCGTATGTACCTTAAGTACAAAAACAATATTTTAAATATTTTATTGTTATCCTAAGGGAGCTATTCCAGCCAATCGTGCCTTCGGATCACATATTTTTATCTGAAGGAAGTAGAGATATTAAATTTACCTACAACAATTTCAATATTTAATAATTTTTATGTATTTCTTTCCCGCTGTTGCATGAAATAGAATTGATATATTAAGCACATTAGAGAGATTTAAACCACTTTAATTTCCTCCTGTTCTTGAAATAGTGTTATTCTTCCAGTAAAACTTTATTTGTCGGTGCTTTAATCATAAATGCTATTATCGTACTTTTGATGCAATGTGATATATTATTCTTCGATAAATGTGATATTGTGTATATTATTCGATAAATGTGAATAAGAATAATGTAAATAATCTTAACCCAGTTTTTTTCCCGTCCAAATCCATTCAAAACGTTATTGATTACTACAAGTATATTTTGTATCATTATCGTATTCTTGGATATTTAATTCATTTACAAGTTCAATATTTTAATAAAAGGTCTCGTAATATCTTGGCTTTTTAAAGATTTTTAGTGACGATTATACATTTTGTATTGCAAAGTTTTTTTTTTTTTTTTTTAAGAAATACCGAGTTATATATGTGTATATGCTGCTAGAAAATATATGAAAAACCATGGATGGACAAACTAAAATACACAATGCATAGTGTACCAATTTACCATTGGTTAATGATGGAATTAAATCTATTTTATTTAATATATTTACTCACTGTAGAAGGCTCTCTAACGAAGACAGAGTATATGAAATATATTTACTCGCTGTCTTTGTTAAGTACCTTATTATTGTCTACATAATTATCAAAAACAATCACAATTTTGAATGATTTCTATGTGAGAAATATCCTTGAGCAAAAGCTATAAGCATACGAGAGTATTATATTCAAGTTGGATCATTTTAATGGAAACTTTCATTTAAAAGAGGGTGGCATGTTCATGATCGATGTACAAGAAAAAGTATGATACAACGGTTACTAAATCACGGTTGCTTTTCTGGTATTGTGTAAATGGGTGAAAAATGAAATTTAAAGCTATGATTTTTCCAATGTAATTTTCACTATTTGTTATTGTTTGAATAGTTTTGCAAAGAATGGAAAAATGTTGGTAGAGTTTTACCATTCTTCAAAAATTCATTTCCAACTTTATACTAAAACTATTTTGCATTATTTTAATTGATTTTGGAATTTAATTTTGTTTATTTAGGTAAAATGTGTTAGCTCGAATGTGGTTGTGCATTATAATTGTGAAAATATTAGTTTCCATTTGTAAAGTTTATTAAGAATTTTGTAAATGCATTTAGTTATTGAGTGACATTTTGAATTATAAAAAGTGTTTCTTTTTCTTTAGTTTGTGAAAAAATTTACTTTCATGAGCGATTAGTGTTTTTAAAAACTACTGTGATGTAATACGTCAAAGAAAAGCAAAAACCAAAATATAAGAAATACATTTAAAATTTTTGACAGTGTATCTTTTCCCCTTTTTTTCTAGAATTGTGGAATTGCCTGAGAACCTATCTATGTACACCCAAATCCATGTACAATTTAGGTGAAATCATTGTTTATATCTTAGCGTGAGTTGTGTTAACGAAGTAATTATGAAACAAATTCATATTTTCAGATATTTTAACGAGGTACAATTTCATACAATTAGAAAGTTAAAATAAGTTTTCGTCAGTTCTTTTTTATATATAATTATTCTATAATTTCATTTGTCTTTATTAATTTTTACTTATTTGTTAAAATTATTCCATTTTTATATATGCACACTTTATCATTTCTTATGTTTGTATAATGAAACTACTTAAAGATGCTGTGAATATTAGAAAAGTTTTTGATATTTATACATTTACTTGTATTAAAATTACGAAAAGTTTTTCTGACCAGATCATTAACACATATGAAAATTTTATTTATTAAAAACTTTTTCGTTTAATTTGTGATGATTTAAAGAAATAAGAAATATTACTATGAATATCTCCTGGAGTTCTGACCAGATAATTAACACATATGAAAATTTTATTTATTAAAAACTTTTTCTTTTAATTTGTAATGATTTAAAGAAATAAGAAATATTACTATCAATATCTCCTGGAGTTTTCAAGCTAAATTTAATAAAAACAATGAAAGATTGATGCATAAATAATAATTAATTAAATTGAATTGAATAAACAGTCCGTATTTCAATATAAGATAATAGTCAAACTTTGTTACTTTAAGTTGGTCTCTTTAGTTATTTTTAATTTATAAAAGAATATGTAAAATTACATATAATAGGGGGAAAAGCAAAGCTGGAATTAAATGTAACGGTTTCGAAGTACCAAAATTAATATAAGATTGTTTTTCTTCGATCTTAGAAAAAGATATCTGTTCCAGTTACTGATTTGAAGAGATAATGTAGGATTGGTTCAGCTCATATTAAAATATGTTATTCTGAAGGTGAGGGCTAATCATTACAGTTCATCTTAAGGTTGTTACTTTGTAGACTCGTTTGTCTTCTTTTCTACCCCGAAATGATTTATATTCCTAATCCAGTTGTGATGATGGAAATTGATGATTTGAAGACGTAATCAACAATCTGGGAAAGCAGTAGCGACAGTTGATTCGAAAAAGATAGTGGTGTTCCATCGAATTAATTTCGTCCCCTTTTCCTATCCTTACTAAATAACTGGTTATTTCTCTCTTTGGGAAATAATAAGGGGTTTCATCTTGTTTGACGTCAAAGAAAAAGTCAATTAGAGCGACAAAAATTGCTTTGATCAAATATGTGAATGAACTTTAATTTTCTCAACCTTAAAACTTATTATTTGTAATTTTTGGAAGAAACGCTATGGCCTATACATGTATAAAAGTTTTATTTTTAATAATGCACTTAATATAAATAAAAATATTTTGTTTACAAAATGAGTAAAAATGTTTTGAAAATCTGTGGAAACATCATTACTAATATCAGGATACAAAGTTATTGAAATTATATCCCCAGATATAAAAAATTCATGATAAAAGATGGATTAGCGTTTTAGCTGGTGTACACTGTTTATATTCTGTGTTTAATTCTCAGAATATGCTAAATGTTTTTAATTTGGTAGAGTAGAATAAGGTTTTGAAGTTCTTTTTCTTGATGTTTGTTCAGTTTGCTGTAAATATTTTGTGTTAGCAAAATTTACCTATTTATAATTTCTCTTGGCGTAAATTTCAAATGAAAAATACTTGTTTTTATTATTTTTTTCAAACAAATCAAGTTATTTAAATCTAGATTTGTCTCAAGGGGATATATATATATATATATATTTGACTACAAGTTGCAGTATATTTTAAGCAGTAAAAAAAGTAAACTTTAGACGAAAAAAATTCTTAAGAACAATAACTTAGTGTATTCAATTAAAAATGTAATTATTTAATTTTTTTATTAGATACACTAACTTATTTTAACTGTGATAGAATACAAATACACCATAATTTTATTTCTTAAGTAGATATAAAACATTTAAATATACATTCTCATTAGTTACTTAATCGTACTACAATATTAACCACTGATTATCATAAACAAGGTTATGAAATAAATTACATATTGTTCACACGCACTCACAGATAGAGAGATTTATACATTAATTTATACAACTTAATCGCTTAACTACATTAATTCTTTTGACTTAAACTTCTTTATTTTTTATTATAAACTGTGATAATTATTATTGTTAGTCTATTTTATCATGTTAATTAATCACTTTTTAAATTTGTCTCTCTGAAGTATCTTATTTTCTTAATTAGAATAGATATTTTTTGTGGATTTGCATTTTGAAGCTTGTCAAAATTCAAAGTATTTAATCGGATTTATGTGTGAAATTTTGATTCAATTTTACCTTTGTTTTGGTCTCTATTAGCATAGCTTTTAAATATGAAAAATTTCTTTATATTCTTTCGACGAGAGTAAAAAAATGTTTTCGTTTCCTTTCTTCCAAGAACATTATTTTACCAAAATGTTGATTCTCTGAGAAAGACTTCTTATAATTAATTTATTAGTGACAGAGAGGAATGGAGCATAATAAGACTGTCAGCTGACCCTTTCCATTTATTTCTACTGGGGTCGTTGAATAATGCCTTGTAACTAGGAAAAATGCTCAGGAAGTAGTTTGCGTTTGTCATATCTTTCAAGTGAAAGTATTTGCGGTGTGGTTCACTCATGTTTCTTTTGACTTAGATAAATTTAGTTTGGCCCTCTTTCCTGCCTGCGTAATTATTTATCGGATTCACTATTATGTTTTCAGGATAGCATTTTTTTTTCTTTTTATAATTTATGCTTTGCTCTCTGGAAAAAATTGTGCCAATTAATTTAGTCCTCCAAGTGAAGCAGAGTATATTATGTTGAAATGTAAGCATCTTTAGACGTCGAATGACTTTATTGATTAATAAATTGTGTGCCTTGAATATTAAATGATTTATGACTATGTTGTCCTTTAAAATGTATTGTTGTGGGTACTCAAAGATATATTACTATAAAAGGTAAATGTGTGTGTGTTTAAGCAAACAGTTTAAAGGAGTTTCTAAAAATTGTCTTTCTCAGCTATTTCTTATTGCTTTATAAATATTCCATTTCTAAATTAAGAAACTATGAAACATTTTTATAGGTAATTTTATACTTCTGTCGAAGTTCTTAACTTGAAAAATAAATGTATTATTCATCTTAAAAGCAACTAATGCTTAATTATTTAGTTAAATCCAAGCATTAATTATTTTAACGTTAAGAAAGTGTTATTAAAAAATGTAAATGCATAAACTATAAAATGAAGTGGTTGGTATCATATAACAATAATTCTTAAAAGTGACTGCTTATATCACTTAAATAATATAAGGAGTTTATTTACTTATGTTTATGCGTCGCTCGCGTAGGTTTTTCTTATTATTTAACAGTAGTATGTGATGTCTTCAAGTAGTATAATTCAAAAACCTATATATATATATAAAACTATTAATGTATTAATAGCATCAACTCATATTAATATTTAAGTAATATTAATCACGGAATAATCAGTTCTAATCAAACAAAATCAAGAAAAAGAAAAAAAATTCGGTATGAATTTTTTATGTATGACCAAGACACCTATATTTTACATCTACAATAATCTCAGTTTTATTTTAACTCCAATTTGATTTACTGCCGTAGAAGAATTTTTTTTAATATTTTTTATAGAATTAACATTTCATTTTTAAGTTATATTAATTTCAGTATCATTTATTGTAGAATTATTATTTGGGAACACAAATTATATAAAAGCAGATTTCTCATTTATAAAGAGTTTTTTTTTATATAATGCTCTTTGAAAATTACCTTGTTTGCCTTAGTATAAGACCTACTTTACAGCCCTATTTGATGCACATTTTTAAAGAATAGAACTTTGTTACTTACCTCATCTTAAAATAGCCAGACGCTCATATATGAAGATAAATGAAATCACTAGAGACTTCTAAATCAGCAACTGAGTCTTGATATAATAAATTGCCCTTTAATATTCAGTTCATTACTAATGGCACACTTGAAATCAATTAACCATTCTCTCTATGGGCTGCTTTTTTTAGATCCTCTTTTGATTTCGCCAAGTTCATACTTTCACAGTGTGGATGACCTGAAATGCTTCTGTGTAGCTTTTTCTATGTTTTACACCATATGCAATCACATGTGGCTTAAATTCTAAAATATAGCAATGCCAACACTTTTTTGAGCCATTGCCAACATATTGAATTAAAGTAAAAATTAAAGTTGAGTGGAATATTTATTTTTTTATATTTTAACATATTTTTTATTGTTAATATTCTATCAGGATTATTTAGTAAAAATCAAAATTATTTCCATGAAGAATTAAAAAAATAATTAAAATTTTTCTAAAATTATATTGAACTTTTTAAAATTTTCCCCTGTTATTAAAATTTTCAAACTTATCTTTTCAAGTGCTCGTGCTTAAGAAAGCGCCATGAAAAAAATAGTGCAACGTTCTTATATTTACGTCCTAGACTTGTTAGGATCTTCATGATATATTAAGGCATATTAAGATTCAAATAGATTCTATCTATTTGTGAATAACAATATTAAATATTGGAGAGAGTTTAGTTTTAATTTTATAAATGTGAATAAGGTTCCCCTAAATGTTTCAGTACATATAGCTATATATAGTCAATTACCAATGAGTTTTTTTGCTTATTACCTCAAATCTATTTTTGTGTACTACTATTTCTGAATTATTGAAATGTAGAGGAAAACTTCCATTACATTATTACTCGCAATCCTGGTGGTTAATTTTTAAAAATATTATTTTTAGTTACAAATTGCTTTTAATTTATAGTTTTATCTATTGAAGCACATTGCATTCAGAATGACACTTGCCGAAAGGAATAATTTTGCCATCCCATCGAATACACTTTGTCACCTGAAGCTAGAATTAAATCTGATACTAGTATTAAAGGTAATGCACCCTGTCATCAACTTGGATTTGCCATCTGTGATTCTTTTACAGACCAGCATTGTTGCGTGTGGTCCGATTCTCATTGCATTGTTTTTCTAGACGACCAGCTGTGAAACTGGTTTGTAATTCCTGATGGTGTTGATTTCTACAGAGCATCCGATGTCCCAATCAGCTTTATGCAATGGACTTTCATCAATATACATTGAATAAGTAAAATATCTGTCATTATTTCATTTCTTTTTTTATTTATAACGTGATTATGTCCTAATTATTGGTTCGATATTCCATCCGAAAAACGCTTCTGGGGTAACAGCACAGCATAACATAATTACTGACATTCTCAACCAGAAGTAGATCACATACTATAATCAAGCAGTGGTATTTAAGCATAGAAAGTGATACCCTGTGATTAATTCCCCGCCGATTTCACGCCCTACTCGTAATTAAAATATGGCAATTTTCTTGACTTAGAGTGAACCATACTATTTAAAAGAATGCCTTTCTCCATAACATCAGGGCAGAACACCTTGAGTTCACTGGATATGATTAATGCATTTTATGATTTATCTACAGTAGCTTTTTAGAAAGTTAGATTATAATTTATTGAAGACATTTGTGAAGTTGACAAGTTGAAGTATAAAAATAAGATTCAATTGCTCATTTTTAACAATTCTAAGGTTTATTTAAGTAATTATTTTATTCCTCCTTTGCATATAAATAAGAAAGCCTGTGAAAATAAATTACTATTGTACATTTTAAAAAATAAATTTGGCATATTAACCTGAGAAAATAATGCTGGCTGCAATATTACCTCCTATTTTGTTTTATTAATCAGAAGGTACCGCGAAAGTTATTTTAGTCTTTTCTACGTGATGGATTCAGTGAATATAAGATTAGTTTATTTGTCGTGTGCATTACTTAAAACAGCTTTTAAGATATGAAAATGTTCCAAAATGCGTGAGCTTTTAAAAATCATTTCATGAAGAATATTTTTTTTCCTACTTTTTTCATTATTGATGGAATACATTCATCTTTTTATTGTCATGTAAAATTAAATCAAATTTGTAATCAAAAAATTCTTAGTCTTTAGGAAATGTGGTAAATCAATGTATAGTATTTGATAATTTTTGGTTTTTGCAGAATTTTTTTGAAGCTTTAAATGATTGGAATTGGATAGAATGGCATTTAAAAATTACATATAACAAAATTACGTAATATGATTTATAGTTAAATACATCACTCACTAAATTTTCAAAATTCTAAAATATTTTGAATTCTAATATATATATGAATGAGTTTTTTGTATATATATATATATATATATA
>JAPDSC010073356.1:114284-148912 GCA_026290005.1 Latrodectus geometricus | reverse complement strand
TGACACTGATAACCAATGCATATTGATTTTATTCTGTAAAACCTTATAAAATATACAAATATTAGAAATTAGAAAAACGTGAGAAAATGTAACTTTATTTCTTGTTGAAAAGTAAATTTCAAATATGATTTCTGTTTTGTGTAAATATGTGTCATTTCAACATTTCATTTCCTTTTTTTTTAAATATTCCCCTTTTTAATATTAAATGCAAGCAGATGGAAGACTTTGTTATTTCTTAGATAGAAGATTATTTATAAAGATATTTTCTGAAAAGTAAAAGAAAAAATTATTTCCTGAAAAGTTTTTTGTTCTTGATTAAATTATTATTTTGATACTCAATGCGTTTGTACTCAGTGTAACAGATTGCGGGGGGGGGGGGGTTCCTACTGGGCCTTGGTTATTTGTAGTGGCTGAAAAGGTTTTCTAAACACAGTTCAAAAACGTAAATTTCAAATTATAAAAAAAATAATAAAACGATCAACAATAAGATAACTTCTTTGAAGTTTAAGGCGTGGATTCTAATCTAGAGCCACAATGGGACATGTTTGTTCCATTTTTTTATTACTGTTCACAAATGTTTAAGTGAAGGTTTAAAATTCCCTAAGCATTATCTTTTTACAGTTATTGTTTTCCTCTTTGTCTAAGAAAGAATATCTGAAAAACGATATTAATATATTTCATACATATCTTATATGTACTCAATATATAAATATATTAAAAATTTATAGCATTTATTTAATTTTTATTTATTTAATTTTGAGACTAAATCTATTCAGTTTAGAAATTTAAAAAAAAAAATATGTTTATTTTTATTTTTTTTTTTTTTTTTTTTTTTTTTTGTAGATACAAAATGAAATTAATTGTTTCAGAAATTTGAATAGAAATTTAATTAAAAAAATAGAAATTATTTGACTGACATTAGAAATTTTATTGATTTACATTTGAAATACTTCATGGAAAAATTATTTGTGAAATTTTAAATCAGTAGCAAGCCCTAAGTCTTTTATTTTGCCCTTTCAAGCCAAATTTAACAATTTAAAATACACTATATTTAGGGCAAAATAAGATATACTAATGCTTATAATTATATTATAAGTTATTAACAGTAAATATGCTTAATACACAAAACTATATGTTGAATTACTTTAAAAATGCCTTTTTTTATTTAATTCTCATTAGTAATTTGTATATCGTAGAACTCTCGTTACTTAACAAAATGAAGCAACAGTGTTTATCAGAAGTTAAATGCGTTCACATTAGTCTTGTGTTGTAAAGAGACTTTTCATGCAAACTCGCGCAATTCTCCCTTCATGGCCCGCGATTTCATATGTGTGATTAGCGTTTTCAGGCCCTCAATCTCACCGGTGTGATTTCAAGTTGGAACGTTTTATTTGAAATTTTAAATGGCACTAGATGGCGGTTGAAGTCCGTTATAGTTTCAAATACTGTTCCAGACAGTGTTGACCTTCAATATACACGTTAGTTTCTAGATTTGCTTCTCTTTTTTGGTGTGGGGTCAATGTTATAAATAAAGATAATTTTGTACTTTCAAATTAATTAGATCTTAGGGATCATAAATAATAAAAAAAAATTCTGCAATTTTTAATAAACGAGCATAAAAATGTTTTGTATTTTTTTAATTAGCAGAATAATTTATATTGAATTTTTAATGTTTCTCACAGTTAGAAAGATAAGTTACAACCAGTAATATTATTTAATCTTGCAAATGATGTAACCCAAGTCTGATATTATAATCAATGATTATTAAGAAGTAAAACTAAGATTAACTTTTTTTATTCTACTTTTTATGCTTGGAACCGTATAAGTGATTCTGAAAACTGATAATATATTACAAAGAAATTATTTTATTGAAATAATGTAAATGAAAAATTTGATCATACTGGAATGACATCAAATTGAATCTAACCAATATATGGATATAGAGAATTCGTTATCAAAATTGAATTATATTAAAATTACTGATTAAATTGTAATTATTTGCATTTATCACTAATCCTTATTCCCTGTTTTATTTAAAACTTTTTGCATATTATTATCTTAATATGAATAATTAAACCTGAAGGAATGATTATTTTGTATATTAGTTTGGGGAAAAAGTAATCCATTATTTTTTCGGTAGATGTCTGTAGTGATCGATATCTCGTGAGGTATATATCAAACAATTTCAGATTTAAGCTCGTTGGAAAGCTGACATTTGACACTAAAATATCCTCTTGAGGTTTTTTGTTTGATTAATTCAGTTACGAGTACAAGGTTTTAAAAATGGAAGACGACAAACAGAAAATTCGATACATTTTCGTTTTTCTCTTGTAACGGGGAAAAAGATAGCCGGGTGGCTAAAATTGTGAAAGGTGTTTATCGTCATTTATAAGACTGTAACAACCAGTTACGTACACTCTTTGTTTCGTCGATTCCGTTGGGGTATTTTTGATGTTAGTGATGCACCTCGCATGTGGATACAAAATCGTCGAAAATGTCTGCAAAATATCAAAAATGGTCGAAGTGGACCACAAGTCAGCAGTAGTAACGCGCAAGAACTAAAAATCTACATGAAAGTGTTTTAAAACCTTTTTACAAAGCGAATCCAAAAGAAGTTACATAAAGGTCACGTGAAAATAATGGATTTCTTTTTCCCCAAACTAATATTTTGTAAATGTACTGCTCACCGTCAATAAGTATTAATCTAAAAATTAATTTAAAAACGACTTTTTCATTTTTGAAATACAAAGTTTGTACGTTTTTATTTTATTTATTACAATTATATGAAAATAAACTAATTTGCGTTAAAAAAAATAATATCACTTTACTTTTCTTGTTTAATTATCATTTAACTATTTCTTTCTGTTATTTAATTATTCGAAAAAAAACTTTCGAATGTTTAAAACTTTCGAATGATGTTACATGCTTAAAGTACATTTCATTCCTTGATACAATTATTTTTAATAATTATAAGTACTCCCATTTATAAGAATAGAATTTTCAGATGTTGATAATATTGCCGATTTTTCATGTACTGCACTTTATTTTCCTATATTTAGTAGTGAATAATACAAATTTATATTATGTTATAACATTTTGACCAATAAATCAATTCACTTTGATGTAATCGGGAGAATTTGAAATAACGAAGTAATCGAGACTCATTTTCCAATTACATAATTCTCAGTTTTCAGAATAAGGATATATGACTGCCCAATTTCAAATTCGAATCTCCATAGGGTATCAACAGATATTATCAGTCACTGATTAAAGAAAAATAGAAATTCTATATTTAAATTGCAAGCAGTCTGAGAAAATCAGTGGATCTGTTTCCAAATTTGTCAAGTATACATTAAATTTGAATGTTTAATCATTTCACCAATGGTTGCATTGAAATAAATATATATCATTAATAAGCAATTTTACATTTTTATACAATATAGAATTAAATTCAAAGAAATTAGAGAATTTAAAAGAAATCAATTTCACTAAAATTATTAAAAATTACAGTCATTTGATTTAATAAATAAATAGAACTACCCTGAATGATTTCGATGAATTTAATTAAAATCTCGTTTTCAAAATGTTAACATTTTCAGTAGACATAACACTATATAAATGCAAAATAATCAACTATAATACACTGTTTGGTTTTCCCTTTTATATGCTTACCGCGTCTTTTCATTATTCTAAAAATAATTTACAAATGAAATACTTTGTTAACATACTTAGCTAACTTCTTTCTGTAAGGAAAGATAATATAATAGAATGAAAAGAGTTGAGAATATATTCACACTTTTACACATTTCATTCAATAGTCTTTATTTATCTAAATCTAGAGCATTTATTCCTGGATTTAATTAAGCTTTCACATGGAATTAAGTTCGAATATTTGCGTACAATTCTCTTGTAATGTCAGATAATATTTTGAAACGAACACAAACATTTAAACGTATTTCTTAAAAAATGGATCTTTATTAACACATTATTAGCGGTTTTTTTAAGCTGCCATTGATTTCTTAAATTCCTATAATGTACCTTAATAATTTTGTTGATAAACATTTTATGTACTCGATGATAAATTTTCCTTTCCATTGCAGTAATCACCTTCATGTTTTCTCAAAAAATTTTGCTTTAAAAACCAACACATAATTTCTTCATGCTTTGCTTTTACATAACATATGTTGTCATAATGCTAAGAAACCCCTATTTGAGAAGAGTTTTTATGTTTCCTTTTGCTTGATAACGTTTTATGAAAGCAGATACCGAATACTATTTGTGTCCAAATTTTTGATAGAAACTGAATTTATTGCTTCACGCATATGTCATAAAAACGAAAAACACGATTAACATTTTATGGACTCCATCACATCTGATTTTTATGTCTCTTGAGATGGTATAAGTGATTTTCTTTTATTTTTAGATATTTCTAAGAAAACGTAAATTAAGAAAGTAAATTATTTTTATTACGTATATTAAAATATTATGCGTATATTAAGACATGGAAATTTTTTTTGTTTTGAAACATTAACAAAAAACAGAAGTTTTATGGTTTTTACTAGTATTTTTAGAAATACTTTTGTTTTGAAACGTATGAAATTTCTAATTCTGAAAAATTTGATGTTTTTCAGTTGAAACTCTAATTTTATTAAATAGATATCACTCTGGTGAAAATTTAGAAATATATTATCAACATTATTAAAGTATAAATAATTTTATTGCTGTGTTAATCAAATGTGCAAAATTATTTTTTAATAATGTTTCATCATATTAATTTATTAGAATTCATCAATTAAGTATTTTCAAACAAAAGTTTGGAGAAAAACCTCAAATTGTACATTTGAAAGATTTTCTGCAACATAAAAATTAAATTTATTAAAAAAAACTGAGTTTTTTTAGATTTTTTAAAATTTAGCAAAAACTATAACAGCTACTTATTTCAGCACTATTTTGAATATGACAAAACTCATTTTCACCAATTCAGGTTTGAAAAAAATAAAATTATTTTACCCGAATGTTATGCGAAACTGTAAATTTAATGTGATCAGTAGAAACTCTGTTACTTATCATTTGGAGCTTCTTAACATTTCTGTATATATTTACTTATATTATTATAGTATTTATTAATATAAATTGTTTTTATTTTTTAACTTCTATTTTTCTTTATTTTTTATTATTGTGAAATAATCTTAAAATACATTGTTCGTTTTGACGATTTATTTTTATTTAACCACAAGGAAGTGCATTTCAAATATTTTTACATTTAACCATTTAATATTATTGAAAAATGAAAAAAATGACTATAAAATTGGTAATGTAATTAACAAAAATGAAATGGATATATATAATATATGAAATCATACAAAATGCGTATCATGATTGAAACTCAATTTCATGTATTTTTAAGTTTATTGGAATCTGTGTAATAGAAGTGTTTATTTTTAATTCTAAATGATTTCTTTAAGCAAAGAGTCAATAATTCTTTTTTTTCTGTTTGTCCAGAAAAATATTTACATTCAGAAAATATCTCAAAATGTAAGGTGCCTTACTTTTCCTATATAATAGTATTGATTTTATTACATTTTTAATTTGAAAAAATCCTATCAATGCTCATAGAATCAAAATAAACTCTTAATAGTTCCATCAAAGGCTTGTAATTCTCCTGATTTCACTAAAATTTAAATTTTCGACATAAATATACATTGAGTTCATTGCTTCTAAGAAAAAAACGAAGGTATTTTTCTTCTATTAAGAGCTATTAATTTTCTATACGGTTTTTTCTATGAATTGAAACATATGGTTATTATAAATTTCCTGATTTTTAATAATTTTTATTCTAATTTTATTTTAAAATAAGAATCTGATTAATTATAATAAATTATGTACATATAATTCACTGATATCTGCAAAAAAGCAATTTTAAAAATAGTTGTTCCTTTAATTTATGCAAATACGAAAATGAGATTTAAAATTTAAATCTAGTATTATTTTAAACAAAACATGATTATAAGTTTAAAATAACTTAAAATAAAACGGAATATTATGAAAGATAATAAAGAAAAAAAAAACAAAATAATCAACTATATTCAAAATGAAACAAAATAAAGTAATAACAGACTTTGTAAGTTATGAAACTTCTATCCTGATCAATAGTAAAATTTTAACATCATTTTCTTAAGAGACTTAATTAAAGTGTAAGAAAACAAAGTATTAAGCAATATAATCCTGCATAATTTTACAGAAATTAAAGTTGAAAAGCTTTTGTTATTATAGTTAATCTTCAAATCGACCATCAATCTGTTTGTAATTTCTAAAAATAAAAAACACTTTCAAAACACCTTTAAAACATAATATTTATTTAGGAATTAAACACACACATTTTTTATAGAATACTATATAACAATAACAAATAAAAATACATAAGCACAATAATAAAATATTTCCAAATTATCTTTAGTGAAACAACTTTTTCTCTTGTGACTAATATCACTACATTTATATACATTTATAAATAATACATTTAATAAAATTTATTGGATTTCTTTTTTAGGAAAAAAATTACTTTAAACAAAGAACTTAATAAAATCACAGCGTTTAATTATCATTTTCCTTACACTTGCTGTATCTTAATGTTAAAATATTTAAATTCAATAAAAAAGTAAAATTGATTCCCAGTTTTTCATGCATACTTTAAAATGAGTATACCTGCTTATTAAATTCCTGGGGAAACGCAGAAAGTTTTAAATTATCATTTATAACTCCAAGTGAATTAGTTAATTGTGTTTCTATTTACAGTAAATTTATGTTAACTCTTTCACTGAAGAACCTCTGGAAACCAAATTCTTTTTCATTTTTTTCATACCAAATTTTTAAAACAGCAGGTAAATATACAATTTAAGAGAGGTTCTATAACGTTTGGTGATAATTAAGTACTCCCATCACTACAAACAAACAATTGGTTCTTTTCAAGCAACACCATTCTCATACACATGTTGTTCCTTATGTATTCATAAACTTCAAAGAATAAACTTGATCATTTAATAAATATCATCTTTATTATTTAAAAACAATAGTTCATTTTTTTAAGTTATCGTTAACCCTTATTCATTATAAATATTTCGAAAGGAAATACATTATAAATATTTTCATGACTAGAGGAAAAATAGAATTAGCTGCTATTCAAGTGTACTTTATATTGTTATTACAATAAGACACCACTCTTCAGAAAGGGGGGTTCCGGGTTCAATTTCAGCTTCTGTTGAACAAAGGAAAATAAATTGAGATTCTGCTTTCGGTATGTATGTTTATTGGGATGCATGAATGGGGGTTTTCCCGAAATATATTAACGAAAGGGATATTAAAATGCCTTACAATGAACTTCGATCGTTGTGTTCTCTTTTAAGCGGTATCAAAGCTTACGTTAAATTTTAAAACTATGCAATTTTTCATAAACATTAAAAAATAATATAACTCTATTATATTTAAATACCATACTGAAAAACTATATTCTAATTTATTGGTTAATATCTGTAAGTAAGATATTTTATGGTCATATTCTTTTGCATGCAATTTATAGATACTTCATCGTACTCAAATTTTATTAATAAAATCAAATTTTGTTTACAGTTCTGAATAAAAATTACATTGTACTTAGTGTCCTTGGTGTTAGAGAAATGTTGGTGATTGAATATTAACCTTATATATTGCACATTAATGATGAAAATTATATATCATATGCTGACAAAATCTCATAATACCAGAAAAATACAACATATATTTGGCTGTAAGTGCAAAAATCTTTGTGTTGACGTAGGATTATTACCAAATATGAATGAACATTTGGTCTCTCAGTATAACAGAGCTTGTGGAATATTAACATTGAATACAAAATTTCATTTTATTTCTATTCAATATATTGTATTGATAAATTATTATCAAGTAATTTAGTAAGAAGCAAATAATTTCATTTAAAAAAAGTTTATTTAATTTGAGTTATTCAATAAAACAACTGTGTAAAAATATCAGAAAACATTTTTGGTGATCTTGTTTAGCACTTTATATTGCTTTTTTGCTAAATTAACTTAACTTATTGCAAAATGTAAAATATATATTATTCATAAAACAAGGAGTTTACTGATTTAAATAATGATTTTCCATATCAGGAAATAAATTTTTCTAAAAATTATATTTTGTGATATACAAACTCAACAAATATTTATGTACTTCATAAATGTTAGAATTTTTTGTAAGGTTTTAAAAGAGCTACAAGATTTATAATTTTAATTTTCTTTGCTAAATTTGATAGAATTAGCATTTTTATATATTTGTTATTAAAAATATCAAGTAAAAGGTAAGGAAACCTGAAAATTGCATGGAACACTTTTATATATACTCAAGCAGCTTCTTACATTAAAAACATTCTTTTTTAATACATTTCTTAAAATGTAGTGCTTTTATATGTTAATGAAAAAAATAGAAATCTTCAATAAATTTAAAATTATTTCACAACATGATACATTGCATAATTTAAATTATTGCATAACTTTCCCGTGAAAAAGTAAAATAAAATATTATATAAAATAAATAACTTTTCATATATTTTGATAAAAGCTTTACTTTAACGTAAAATTACGAAAATTTCCATCATCAAGAAAAATACGTAAACATTATTTTAATATTTCATGTGAATTGGGTATTTTTTGAAAACATTTTATCAAAGGACTTCCAATAAATATTCTTTTTATAATTTTTTCAACGATGATTAAAAAATTCTAAAATCCTTTCTGTTGT
Source organism: Latrodectus geometricus (assembly GCA_026290005.1). Classification (NCBI taxonomy): domain Eukaryota; kingdom Metazoa; phylum Arthropoda; class Arachnida; order Araneae; family Theridiidae; genus Latrodectus; species Latrodectus geometricus. The sequence goes on along the minus strand of JAPDSC010073356.1, from coordinate 140,122 downwards.
AATGTAATTCAAAATTGTAAAATACAACTTTAAATATAAATAGATTATTTTTTGGCAATTGGGAAAACTTTAAAATTTAATAAAAAAAATAATATTGGTATTTCGATGATTCAAGAAAATAATAAGTGTATTTAAATATTTATAAACTGCAGTATGGCCTTCTTCTATTCATTAAAAATTTTATTATAAGAATATTTTAAAATTATATTGCATGTTAAACTTTATTTAGAAAAATAAAGTCGAATTGAATTTTTTTTTATCATAAACTGTATTCATTCAATAGTAAGGGGTATATAAACATGAAAAGTAAACAGTTCACTTTGTAACAAATTTTTAAAAACGATAAAGATTTAAATTCACAAATATCACCATCAACATTGAAATCAGTAGTTTCCGAAAGTCTTTAAAAGTTTTCCGGATATCATTTGTTTACTTTGAGCTATAGTTCAGTTTCGAAACTTTAGCTAATGATTTGGGCTTAATCATCTAATGCAAACAAGTAATTAGTTTAGTTTGAATTAGGTCATTTGAATGACTAAATTGTCATTCGACAGTAATATTTCTCGATGATAATCCTATGCAACGACATTTCACTGGGTGGTAATTAATTAATTTTAAATTTCTTTAGTGAAACAGAAAATATTTGGAAACTCACTTCATAATAATACTCAATTTCATACTAAAATCCGATTTATGAATTATAACTAAAGCAGGGATTTATTTTATCAAGCTCATGTAAATTATTTATATAATTCATTAATTTATGAATTACAAACAAATATTATTGAAATATTATAATGATGTAAATAAATTAATATAGCCAAACTTTTCTCCACGCATGCTATTTTTTTTATATTTTTATATTTTTTCTTACGATATTTAAAAACTTCATTAAAAAATTACACATTTTTATCTCAGTCAATTTTAATTAACAAATTCTTCTTGTTCCATGAAAAATTAAACTAACCATTATTTGTGACAATGAGATTACTTTCGATTAATTTATTTTTATGCGAGAAAAATTCTTATTTTTCTTTTCATTTGAAAATAGTTAATTCGGTAATATAAAACTTTATTTTTATTTTGGAATGCTTATTTACAGTAGATAAAACATTTCCACTAATTATAACTAATTGTTGTCTTATAATATTCATCCTTTCTCTATTAAAATGTCTTATGATAATTTTTTATAAATATTTAGGTTAAATATTCTTAATGAAAGTTTTCCTAATTAAGATAATAAAAAGCGTGTAATTATGGAGTCATGTGTATTGATTAAAAACATGCAATGTATCTGTAACTTTATTATGTCTGAGATTCTTTGTGTAATTAAAATCCAAGGGGTTTGCCTAACTAATATTGTTAAGCACTCAAAGAGTACAAGAAAATTGCTAAAAGGTTTATTTAGAAGTTTGTGATTGTAATGTAAAATACAACTATTTTTTATTTTGGGATCATTATCCTCCTCTGGATTAACAAAACGAATATGTCTTCGAATTATGCCCCTTAAATGATTCTAAAATAATTTTACTTTTTCATTAGTTTTGAAATTTGAGACATTTTACTCTATATTGAATAAATGTTTTCCTCGCATTAATTATTAATTTTTGATTATTCTAAGGGTGATTTTTATCCGGAATTTGGAAGATTAGCTTTTTGGCTTCGTTTTTATAGTTCGTGGGATTAAGTCTCTTTTCAAGTATGAATAGTAGTAGTAGTTTGTATTGTAAAATAAATTATAATTTTGTATTGAATTAGTCATCATGTAGAAAGGTAACCAGTAAAAGATGAAATACTATACTGTTGGCCTTCAAAATTCTTAAATGAAGGACGTGGAAAATGCTGTCAAACCTTTTATGTATTTACATAAAACAGGTGAGATTGGTGACATCTATAACATGTTTACATTTAAAAGAAAATTAAGAAATTGGACACCTTAGATTTTTTTTTAAATTTATATTTTAGCGCTATTGCCTTGCAAAAAATATTATTAAGTAGCCCGATCTAAAAGTAAAATTTATTATGCATCTTAATGGGATTTAAAATATACTCCACCTGAATTTCGATTTATACAACCATGTCAACAGGATAGCAGAGTTATCTACCTCACATACTGAAATCCCATGACTGTCTAGAACATAGAATCGATGGTTCCATGATGGCCATAAGGAAGGCCAAATGAGATCTTAGAAGCGCACCATTACCAGTACCTAAAACATCTAAAACGACACATATGCTACCTGCAATAGTTAAGTAGATAAAGTAGCCATGTCACGAGGTTTAAATAGGGTCGTTTGTAAGACGACAAGTATTTACAGGAAAAGTTAGATGAATACCATGTTTGAATACTAAAGCTATAAATGTTGAATGATAGTTCTTCTTACAATTTGAGTCATAATAAAGCATCAAAAAATTGCAGTTTCAAACTATGGAAACGGTAACTAAGCAAGAAAGAAAAAACACAGAAAATATGTATTTATTTACATAGCAAGAATAAATTTTGCCATATTTTAATGATTCTTAATCTTGATAAATACAAATAATTGTGAAAAATAACATTTCTGTTCTAAATTTCTCAATAAAGTTCTGAAATTTCTCGAAAAACTACATTAAACTAAAGAAAATACGTTAATTTGAATTTGTATCCTTTTTTTCCAAAAGTATGCTAATTTAGCTAAATAATTTAGTCATTTATATTTTATAAAGATTTAAATGTAAACAAAATTTTATACCTTTCTTTCAGAAGAAAATTTATTTAAATTAAATGTTTTCATTTATTCAAAATGAATGGGAAATTTAACATATATATAGTTTTCTGTTTTTTTAAATTAGTAATGTTAAGGCAAGTTAGATTCAGTATTTAATTTGGAACAATAGAGTTAAACTGTTAAATGTTTGCATTTGAAATAACCAAAAGTAATTAAATTAATTTTCCTCTAAGTGTTTCGAGATGTTTTAAAATTTTGATTTTATAAATTTGCAAGTAAAAAATGACTAGAACCGCTCATAGTTCACGGATTATGCAAAATATGATACATTTTAATAATGTAGTACAATTCAGCTGCTCTTTATTTATATTTAATAAAATATGAATTTGTCTAATCAAAAAAATATTTAACAATTTCCGAGAGAAATTCATTTTAAACATTTTAAATATCTGAAATAGATTTTGCAATCAGCCTTTGATCCTGCAATAAAAATTATATTTATAGCAATAAAAAATGAAAAATTAAAGCGTAAAGGCATACATTAAATTTTACATTGAAATTTACAAGCTATCAAATTACAATAAATTTACCAGCTATAATAATAATTGTTAAATAAAATATAATTACTTTTTTTGCAGGAAATTAATTGCTATTATACAATAAAATTATTCTTACACTTTTCTATAACAATGAATGAGTTAAAGATATATGATATTAAAGAAATAAATTTGTACAAGTTACATAAATATTTTTTTGCTTAAAACATAATTAATGGATTAATTATTACGGAACTAATTTATTATAGTATATATTTCTGTAACAAAAAACATGCATTCTCCAGAAGTTAAAATAAATGTAATTTAAAATATTGCAATATATTCTATGTAATGTGGATGTTTGAAGCTGTATACTCCAAAATTCAGCTTTTTATTATTTTGCACATTTGAATTGTTCAAATAATTATAATTATCTTTTTAATGATAATCATTTTATGCAAATTATTTAATTAATATTCCATTTTATTATTATAAATGAAGCAAATGCAGTTTGTTTTTTATTATAGTATTTATTAATAGTTTAGAGAACAAATTCTGATATTGATTAAATGCTTAATTGCTTAACGGTTGTATGTTTAGGATTTACTCTTTTGTTTGATATGAAAATTGTTTATAATTTACTCGAAATATGATATATAAAAATTTTTATTTATCTTGATATAAAAGTAATGTTATTACTCTGTATAACAGACACACGCACACACACATAATCCTACATACATTCATACATTCATACATATGTGTACATATATACGTTTACCATAATTTTCAATGCAGCTTATGAAGTATTATTCACTGAGAAGTCTAAATAATAAATGCATTTTTATACCAAGTGATAATAACAAGATATTCAATTTTTTCTAGGTTATCCATATGCTGTTCATTGTCGTGACGCTGTTTGCCGTATGTTGGCTGCCACTTCAACTATACAATGCAATCCAAGAAATTTTACCTGAAATCAACAGGTATACAATAATGCTTAGAATCTTTTAATAAACAAAGCAAATAAACATAAAAAGTATCATGTTTAAATTTTTTAAATTTTTCATTTTTACAATCAGGAACTAATGATGGGATTTCTTTTTGAAATATTAAAAGAATACATTTACAGGATAGAAAACGTTTTCAATATTCTTCATATTATTTTATTCTCTGATTATATTTTACTTCTTTCAATGTTTACTGAACCATTAAAGCGTGTCTTGAAAAAAAATTTTTTTTTCAGTTTTCTTAATTCATTAGATTTTTTACTTCATTGCAAATTTTCTAAACTGGAGTTAATAGATTCAAAACTATATCTTTGAAGAAGCAATTAAAGCAGTATGTGTTAGGAAGAGCATAGAGCTCGGCGCTATTATTTAATTCGTATATTGTGAAAAAGAACTTTATTATTGTGCGAAAACCGTAAGATATTTTACATTATTTCAAGTCGATTTCCATGTATTAATGCATAATAACTCTCCAAAGCATCTTCATTTTCAGTCTTACCAATTAAAGTATTACATAAAATATATCAATAATATACAATATTTACTTCATTGTTAATATGTTTTTGTGTAAAAATATTGAATATAATTTCTATAACATTTAATATTATTTTTAAAAGGTATTGCCATCTGAAAACATCTTTTTATCCTCCTGAACATATTATTATTTTTAAACGAAGTCAAAATTTCTGGAACAATTGGTGAGGCAATAAATCACTGTTTAATTTATATTTTCAAATTGCTTCTCACGGAAACTAAATAAATGTCTGTTATTATCAAAGTTCCATCATTTCACTTCTCAGATTAATTGATGCCATTATATGATCATTTTTGATAGATTCTTTTATTTTCTTTACTTATAAATTTTTACTCAAGAAAGCACCATTTTTACAAACAATCACCTTTAAGAAATTTTTTCATCCTTTAATAGTAATCAATTCCTTGCAAAAAGAAGATGATATCCATTATTGATGAATTTAAACCAAACATTCCGAAATTTGTTTGATTATAAAATAAAATTTATAATTATTGATATCAACTATTTATTGAATCAAACAGCGTATGCAAATGACGGTGAAAATTAAGATTTTATGACTTGCTTTTTTATTTTCTCTTGTTTCAGCCAGTTCAATTCTTAGAATGATATTATTAAAAATATTTTTTGAAAGATGTTTAAACAAGTGAAAGTAAAGAATTTCTTGCGTTTAGATTTAGAATTCTTAAGTTCATTTAAAATAGGCATAATTTATCTTTCTTTTGAATTCTCCAGTCTTAAATCATATTTTCTACTTTCATCTTCTTTTAATTGCATAATATAAATTCAGTGAAAATGTACTTGGAATTTTTTTGCACAATTGCTAATTTTAATTACATGTGGATAATTAAGTGATATATATTTGCTTGAATAATAATTAAATAATAAATAAAATGTAAGGAAATTAAAAACTAATATAAAAGCAAATATGATACTGTAAGTATAAGAATGGAATGTAAAAATTATTAATTTAACTGCATTTATTAAATAACAAGTACTAAAATAATAAAATGTATTCATTTTTAAGGAAAAAGTTACAACTGCAAGTATATATCATAAAATTGTGTTTATAAAATCTATAAGAATGTTGTATAATATTTAATATATTTTTCAAATGAGTTATTGTACCAATTGTAAAATACAAGTGAGAGTTCAAAAACATTATTTAACAATTTTAAATTTTGTTTATAAAATCTGTAAGATATGTATATCCCTGTACTGTAATAAGAATTTAAAAAATATATCAGAAAGTAGAAACCAAAATTTTATTTATAGAATCTATAAGAATATTGTATAATATTAACATATTTCTCAAAAACAGCTTTTTACCGATTATAAGTTACAGATGAGTATTTCAGAAACATCAGTTAATAGCTTAACATAAGGCTAAGTACATGGAGGTTTACTGGTGCCACTACGCCATTAAATAGCTCAAGAGTAAAATAAGGATATTTTAAAAAAAATTCAACGGAATTGTAAATATTTTACTGAATATGAAAACTTTGAAATATTAATATTGTTGTTGAAAATTTTATATTCAGTTTAAAATATAACCAAAATTTTCTTAGATAATTTATTCATATATGCATATAGTTATAAAGAGAAAATTAATGTTTGATGTTAGTAAAGTTATTTTAGTTTTTGAAAGTTAATAAGCTTCCAATTAATTGACTTAAAATATATTTTACACAGTCGTTATTTTAAATATAGCACTATGCATTAAAACAGTTGATAACAGAAATAAAAAAATTATTTTATAAGTACAAGTAATAGATATTGCATAAATATGCCAAGTAAGTTTTTAATGTCATTCATGGAGCACATTTATTCATCAAAAGAAGAGGCAAAATGTCTTAATAAAATCACTAAAACAAAATAAGTTCGTGTATAGATTATGTATTCATGTTTTTATCTCCAATTAGTTTTTATTACTTATAATCATGCCAATGGTTTTTTGGCTTATTGCTTAGCTTTATATTTTAATGTAAAATAGGAAAGACATTTTCTTGAATAAATATTTTTTAGTTAAACTGTTCGAATGAATTAATTTTATAACTTATTTAGCTATTATTAATTTCTTCTTGCAGATACAGATACATCAACGTCATATGGTTCTGTTGTCACTGGTTGGCCATGAGCAATTCATGCTACAATCCTTTCATTTACGCGATCTATAATGTAAGTATGATGTCATAAAATAATGGGAAAAATTTAAAAAATTGAAATCATTGACTTGGGAAATTGAATTTAATAATTACTTTACTTTTAATTTAGTTGTAAGAACTAGAATTTAATTTAATTTACATTCCTATAGATGGAATGCGTTTATGTTTCTCTTAATTATTTTTTCCCAGATAATATTATGAACACATTTTCTATCATCAATAACATTCTAAATAATAATTCCATTTTTGTAATTAGTTTGTGTTAACAAAACAGGACCTAATAAAGTATTTTAATAAATAAAAATAGTATTTCTTGTGAAGCCAATAATTCTCGACCCTGACTCTATATATGTTATCTTGAACCTAATATTAAATCTATTGTTTATTTAGAATAAAAATAAATAATAAATAATAGATTTAACGTAATATATTTCTAATTGTGTAACTGCCGAATATAATGATATCAAACTGTTTTAAAAATAATGAAATATTAAAAATCTATATCATTAGATACATAATTTTTTATTAATTGAATTCAAAATAAATGTTGCTCAAAAATTAATCATTAAATAAATGTGTTTGAAAGCATTAAAAACAGAGTCCCTATTAAATTTGTTAGTTGCCTCATCGTGTCAAGAAGATGCTTCAGGGGAGGAATGTCAATGCACGTCAGGAATACACACTTCTAGTGGGACACCTAAGGTGAGAAGGTCACTCCATCATTCCCAGCTAACACTAAACAGACATGGAGCTAAGACGGACTTCCACTTTATTGTACACTAATTATCGGAATTATTTCAGCTGTGTTATAATTGAAAAACATTAACTTAAACTATTTTACAAACCAGATACAAATAAGAGATTTTGGATTGCAACCTATTTAATTTTTTTTTTAGTTAAAACTACTGAAAAATAAGTCATTAATTTTTTTGTAGAAATCAACATACAGAGAGAAATGAGTAAACCTGAAACTATCTTTTGTTTATTATGTTAAAAAGTATTGTGAACATCCAACTGAAATACCTAAAATCAATGATCAATATTTTTTTGCTCTGAAAATAAACGATTGAAAATAATTTAATTCTTATGTTATTTTTCTAGGAGAAATTTAATGCGGAATTCCGGAATCGTTTTGCATGCTGTCTCACACTCTTCAAGGTTCAAAGGTCAAACACAAATTCATTGGAAACTACTTCTTCTCGTTATACTTGAACAATTGCCAGATGCCGTCGTGAATTTTAATTTCTCTCTGTACGATGATGTTTTTTCCCTTCGATTTTATCCATGTGTCATTTGATTAGGTGTTCCTTAGAAATGTACTTTGTGTAATATTGATGTTTCATGTAAACTTCTGAAAATAAAAGTGTTCGCAACTGACACATTTACAAATATTTTTCTTTCAAATATTTAAATTATTATAAGCAATTTAATTCTAAGCATTGTAAATACAATATCTTCATAAGATAAGCAATAAATTCGGGAGATCATATTATATAGTAATGATTGTCTAAACGATGAACGCAGATAAGGATGAATGTTTAAATGAATGTCTGACGCATAAACTTTGTAGACTATCTAACAACAGACTGCGGAGGGAAGCATAAAGAAGGGATTGTCATTTGAGAAATGGGGAATCTGGTATTTAGGGATAATGATAAATAAAATAATTCTAACAGCTGTTAGCGCCTTCATTTATTCCAAAATATTTTCTAAAAACTTCAGGAATAATACTCAATGAACATTTTTTTTTAGATTTTATTTAGTTGCTAACTTATTAAAATTACATGGTTTTCAAATTATAATACCATATTTTCTATTATGTAATTCTTGGATTATGTGTTAAAATAGTTCCGAAACTCGTTTTACGTAATATAAGCCACCACTGATAATCAGATAAGAAATATTCTACACCAGAAAAGCTTACAAGAAAGGTTTGAAAGAAATACTGTTTATAATCTTAAAAAAATAACAGATGAAAAGGATGAATTATTTCATTTATAATCAGCAATTCGCTAACATGATTTTGCATTTTATCTTGACGAGAGCTGTTTAGTTCTAAAAATATTCGAATTTGTATATTGTCATATGGAAGCTGAAACGTTTAAGTTACATAGCAGATTTTAAATTAAAAGTTATAGCGAAAGGAATTAAAAATGGCCACAAACGGGTTAATGTCAAGTTAAAACAAGGCATGAGTAGTACAAAAGAAAAATGTATAAAACAATTCATTTTATTCATTTAAATAATAACAAAGTAAATATGTATTTTTAGATAATCCTGACCATTTTAAAATTTATTAAAAATTAAAATTGATAAGTTTTAATAGAATCTCTTCTCCGAATTATCACTCTTGATTGATATTGTGGTTTCATCTCAGTTCATCACTCTTTGCCATGACGTGGATCCAAAGAGATCTCTTTCATATCAAATGTTTTTTTTTGTATAAATTAATATAGCTTAATTCATAATGTGCATTTTTATATTATGTGACACCCGTATTATCAGCAGTATATATTGACTATTCTCCGAAAAGCATTATCGTGCATTATACACAGCTTTGGATTATGCGACTTGCGACGCTTTTTTTTCTGAAAAACCTTCTGAAAAAGCAATTAAAGTCAAAACAACGGTAGACCAACAACCATTAAACATACTGTCCGCGTACAGTCCTCCTACGAATTCCGAAATAAAGAGGAACAGCAGCAGAAAACAAAGTGGCTTTGGAAAACTCTCAAATATCTGGAAACTTAATTAAGATCTGTTCTTTTAATGATAAACAATTATTGAACCATATCTAAATGTGCACTATATATTCTGGGGCTATAACCACATTGATTCTAGCCGGAGAGTGATGATCGACTAATAATATTTTCACTTGAACCTAATAATCTTTAGTCTAATAATCTTTCCACTTGAATAAATCAGATTTTTTGTCAACATTTATCAAAAATTACCAACTGGGTTAGCAAAATTCATCAATCCTAACTAATGAAGGCATTATGAATATCATTAGATGGGAAGTCCTAGAATATGAATTATTAAGTTATCACTGATGTATACTTATCTCTTTTAGTAAAGACATAGAATACATGTATCATAAATGTTTTAAAATAAAGTTTAAAAACCATAAAAAGTTTAAAAACTTACTCAAAACCAACATCCCAGATCATATTATAGCACTTCAAAGTGCAAAATCTTTCTAAAATTAGGAAACTACAAATATCCAATATTCAATCATTAATCATGGAATGCACAGCTCCCAATCATGCATAATTAAATTGCACAATATGGTAGTCTCCAACCTTAAAAATCTTCAGAAAGGATTCAAGACACAATTAAGAAGATTTAAAATTTCTCCTTTTGAAGCCAAAGAAAACAATATGTCTCTCTACAAGAAGAAAAAAGGATAGTATAAAAAAAATTAAGAACATCAAAGTAAAATGCCTCGGGGGACTTCGGAAGTGGAGCATCTAATCCCTATGGTATTTATTTAAAGCATTTTATTGAAATGTATCGTATTGCTTTCTTTTATAAATGACAGATTATATTCTTAATATATTACTGTAAGCACTTGGTTCTCTATATAAGAATATGATGTAGATATGACATAAGACAGTTTTTTAATCAGTATTTAACGATGAATTAGCTTTATTTTCCCTAAATTTTCTAAATTATTTGCAAGAAAATATTTATCACACTTTTAAAATAATTTATTTGATGATTGTTGGAAATAAAATTATTCTTTTGAAGAACACAGATTATTGTGATTAAAATAACTCATAATACAATTATCACATTTGAATAATGAGAAAAATTAATTTTCTTAGTTCTATAATATGATGGATGAGAGGTAAAAACTTCAATTTAATTTCTCGAATGCGACATGTAAATGACGTATAGGAACGATAAAAACAATTTTAAGATAAAAAATGTTATGTATATATAAAGTAATTATATTACTTTGAATTTATTATAAAACAAATACTTTTACACCACCATACATATACTAAACGTAAGACGTGGTATATTTCAAAATACAAAAATATTCCTCTTTACATAATTATTGTCAGTTAATCATTGTATTTATAAGACTGGAGTTTTAAAAGATTTCTTTCATTGTAAACTATAGTCATAAAATTTTAAATATTTATTGAAATAAAATTTGGAAACTAAAAGTTGTATTAATGTTTATATTACTAAAAATAATTACATTTATATACAGATCATTCCCAATGGGTTCACGCAAATGATTCCATTGGAAATGACTTTAATGGGTGAACGCAGATGACGGTATTTCTGATCTGGTTCATACAAGAGGAAACTAATTACGATGATTAGTAGTAGTTGGGCTCATCGATCATATTATGCCACTTTCACTTGTTGACATTCCATCATTACCCGATAGAAAGGAAGATTGTGATGGAGCACAAGCAATTTTTTACTCAGTTAAGCACTGATTTTCGTTATTTTCACAATCATTATTATTAAGAAGGAGTTAGTATACGTATATTTTCTTCCAAACAAAATGAACTCTGGCTATGTCCTAGAATTTCCAAATATACTTCAGGAAATTGAGAATAATTTGCGGAATAGTGAGATATGAATACTAAGAAAATTCCAACAGGAGGCTCATTTGGGATTTCTTGTTTTATCATGAATAAGTGATGATACTAATGTATATTTACAAAATTCTTAATTCCCCAGATCCATTACTGTTTAATATTAACGACATATTCTCACACAAATAGTTTTTTTTTTTTTTTTATAAATATCTAAATACTTATAAGCAAACACTTTGATGCATAATCATATGAACACATACAAAATTATTTATTTGCATAATTCACCTTTTTTTATTTTTATATTATTTTAATATCACCAATCCTGAAATTATTATAGTTGTTAAAAACTCAACTAAGAAAAATATTATGGCATTGAGTTTATCATAATAAAAATGTATTTAAAGTAAAATTCATTTTTTCCGTTCAATATCAGAAAAATTTTATCTTATTATCAAGCCAAATCAGAATATTATCAATAAAAAGTAAATAAATCGGGAAAAATTTTTACATTAGAGCACATGAAATGAAATCTTATAATACCAATTGCATATAATTTTTAAACTTAGATTTTAATGAGTGACAAATTTTATTAGACTTCATATATTGTATTACTGTCAGTGCTTTAAAAATATTAAGACTAGTTTCTTTTTTAATAAATGTTTTTGTGCTAGGAAAAATGCTTGATTTTTTAACTATTTTTCTAAGGAAAACAAGACATTAAATTTTTATTTGAAATACAAAATATTAAATGTAAATATTATATAAAATATGTTTAAATTTCAATCAAACTATAAATGCGTTTCAAAACTTTTGTTTTTTAATTAAATAGAAAAGGTAGTTATGTTAAAAAAAAAGTTTTTTCCTATATCTCTAATTTAATTATGTGTATTATCATACCTAAACTTTTTTCTTTAATTTTGTTAACCTTATGATTTCTGTGTGTCTAAATATATTAAAACATTTATTACATAAAATTTCTACAATCTTGCCAAGGGTAGAGAAATCTACTTTCAATGGATTCTCTCCCATGTTAACATCCATGGCAACAAAGCTGCAGACATCTTCTCAAAAAGAGGTTGTTCTGAGTTGCCCAATACTACACTCTAACTTACAAAGAACTTTTCACTATAAAGAAAAAAGAAGTGAGGCAAGTCTGGCTCGCCCTCCCACCCATCCCTGGGTAAGCTGTAAGACCCAGGGGGGCACATTAGATTTCGGTGGTGACAGACATGATCAAGCGGTCATCTTGAGACTCAGAAGTGGGCATTTGAAATGCATGACGTTGGACTCTGGGCACAAAGTCTTTTCATTGTGCAATAAAGGCAGTCTGAGGCTGGCTTCTCCCTATCACATTTCTGGATTGTTTGGGGTTCACTCTGGCGAATGTTCGAGCAAATTCACTACTTGTGCTCGACTTCACTAGGGTTCTCGGTGCCTTGGATTTGATCTAGCTGACGCTAGATCTTTTGAGAATTGGAAACAACAACATAAAATTTATGAATAATTTATATCCATGATGTTACAATAATAGTTTGATAAATAGCTATTTTCTTATTTAAAAATAAAAATAAATAATTTTGTTGCATATAAACCAACATCAAAAGTTGAAATAAATTCATTAGAAAAATAAAGCAATAAAAGCATTTACATAAAGTATGTGGAATCTATTATTTGGAAAACATTTTGCATTGTTTCATAAGAAGAATTTGAAACAGTTAACAAGATGTTTTTTCATATTTTTAAATATTTAATACTTTGACCAATGAAATTTTCTTAAAACAATGAAAAATTTAATTCTATATAGGATGTCTTGAATATTTTTCAATGAATATTTTACAAAGGTATAGGTAATCACAAATATTCTTCTCTTGATAACTTATGATACTGTAAATATAACATTGATCATCTTCTATTTGATTATTTGATTTGTAGTTTGTCAAAAGTGTTTTAATTAAAAATATTAAGTAATAAATTAAAGTTAAGTTTTAACAAAGTTAAAATTTTAAGTTCATTAATGTAAAGAATATTTATCCATTCATAAAATATTAAAATGGGTGGAAAAATTTATATAAGATTATATTTAAAACTTATATATTATAAAAATTATTTCTGCAAACTTTTAAGACTAAGATATTCTATATTAAATTTTCTCTCTCTAACTTTATATTGTACTGTGAAAACTTTTCTTCTCATCTTATATATACATAAAAGTCTGTAAAAGTATTTGTTTATTTTTTTTTTCAAAAATTTAAGAAAAAAGATACATTTGCCAAAAAAAAAAAAAAAAAAAAGAAACACAGTCATTTATCATCTCCGGGTAGAGTTGTTCGATAACACGTGTTTCCCATGCTCTTTAAGTCACATTACTAATATTCTGTTTTTGAATCATTTCAAGGACGTAAAAGAGTAAACGATATTTTTTTCTCATTTTTCGAATAAATGAGAAAAATGAAGAGAAAGTTAAAACGCTCATATTAAGAAATAGTTATGTTTCATTCTGTTTGATGCTGATATAAGCAGTTTAAATTTGAGAATCAATTGTTGTATCAGAAAGTGGTTGCAATAAATTACATTTAAAATTTAGCAGGCTTCTGTGAAAGCCATCGATTGAAAAATGCTAAAATCAGAGTTGAGCACAATACTAAAAAAATTCTGACAAAAATACAAATTTTGAGTTAAATTTTTCAGGTTAAAAGAATCTAAATATTACTTTTTATTCTAAAAAATTAAGATACGCATCACTAAGTAAGTAAATAAATATTTGAATAAAAAATTTAAAAAGTTTCGCAATATTTCACATAACCACATTTGCTATTTTGACATTCCTTATTCAAAATATGAGAGTTCAATTCAGTGAAATGAATTACATTGTCAAACTTTTTTACTTGAAATTGATTTCATTTCACCTGTATTTATTTTTTATATAATGTAATACTATTTATTAAATAAAAACTTAAGTTCATGTATATCAAATAAGTGTCTTTTTTGTTTTTTAATTAGTGTCAAATAAGTATAATTATTATTAATAAAATTATTAATAGTAAAAAATATACTTATTTTTTAAGTATTACTTAAAAAATACTTTTTAAGTATTACTTTTTTAATAATACTTAAAAAGTATTAGTTAAATAAGTATTACTTTTTAAATATTACTTAAAAAATACTTTTTAAGTATTACTTAAAAAGTATTTTTTAAGTATTACTTAAAAAGTATTTTTTAAGTATTACTTAAAAAATACTTTTTAAGTATTACTTAAAAAGTATTTTTTAAAAATAATTTTTAATTTTAATTTAATGAAGTATTACTTAAAAAATAATTATCTTGAGGAATATATTTTCTTAAAAATAAATGCGTCATGTTAATGAATTCAAACACATCATAAAAAAACTATTAATAATTAACTGGCATTATACGCTATTTTTTTAAATATTTTGGGAATCATTTTATTTTGAGTTAAGTATATTTGTGTTAAATTACACAGTAATTTGAATGAATATATTTTACAATATTTTTATATTTCCAGTCTTGAAAATTTGACATAAAATCTTTAATTTACAAACACATTTTGAATATTTTTATAGAAGAATTTATGAAAAGAGATAAATAATGTCTCATTTATATTGGAAAAAAATGTATTAATTTTGAAGTCATTTCTTATATGTAAATTAAATAAAAGGCATTACATATTACAATTAATGATTTATTTCTTTTTTTTTAAACAAAATAGTGAATCTTATTTGCATGCTAATTAAGTTAATGCCTAACATTTTTAATAGTATTGTTGAACATTTTAATTCTTTATTTACTATTTTTATTAAAAATTCTTACAATAAAAATAGATCGGCCTGGTTGGTTAAGGGGTCGTTCTCATTATCTCAATGTAATGATCTCGAATATTGCCTTAACTGAAGCTCCTTCGTGTTCACTAAAATCGGTTGAAGCACATTAAACATATCATGGTTGAAATGCACTTTACGTGAAATAAAACCGTCGGAAGTGTAAAGTCAAATATTAGGGGTTTTGCTTGATCCTTTATTCTAAATAACGTAGTTCTACTGACAGATCGACTCTCTTCAACAGCTTAATTCAGAGATATGTACATGAATATATGATAGGGTAACAACAACTGGATTAACATTAACAAAAAAGTAAAGAAGTTTTTCAATTAAAAATCAGAAATATTTTAAAGAATGGACATTATTTTATAACGTTTTTAAAGTAATTTTTTAACCAATGCGTCACATTAAGGTATGACACAATTGATTGCATTTAGTTAAAATGGTGTTTCTACATAACTTTAGAATATCATATTAATTAGCACAACTGTTAAAATAACAGTGCAGATTTTAATTTTTGATGAATCCAATGTGAAAAATATAAGGGCATAATTTCAAAGTTAATGAATCTTTGCTTTTAATTGAGTGACATATTCGAGTCAGACAAATTATACTGTTCATGATACATTTTATGTTTCATTTTAATGATGGTGAAAAATATTTTTCAAATACTGAAGCCACTATATCTAATGATCAAATGTTTTTTAGGATAAGCTGAGAACAAATTTCAACTACTATCAGCAGATTTTAACGACATCAAATTTAAACTTTTATTAAAAATTTAGTCCTTTCAACGAAAAAAAAACACATTTTTATAGCAAAACTGCTTACGAAATGCACATTTAATATCGATTATGATAAATATATACTCATTTATTCAGGTTGCATTAGAGATCAAATTTTTCTCGAATACTGCTACAACATCGTATCGAAAAAAGTTGAACAATTTCACTTTGTTGTATTAACATTATATACTGTTACAAAACCAACAACCTGTTACTTCTTTATAATTATATATAGTTATACTCATTTTTCAATCAGTTATTTTATTTTAATAAGAAAATAAGATTTTTGCAATATTTCCTTACTATCCTTCAAGAGAAATTCTCACTTTACTGCTATAATATGAAAATAAAGTAATTAAATTTTATTTTTAATTTGAAGACAAGAAAATTTTCCTGCAGTTACAATTAAAATAACTTGTTATTAACTCTAAAAGATAAATAAGTTATTTTAATTCAGAAGAAATTTTACTCCTGAAATATATTTTTGGAATGACACATTTAAGATTTTTTTTAACAAAAATACTATATGTGGTTTAAAATTTATAAATATTTTAGTTTCATTCATTTCAAGGATTTTTGTGGAAAATAAAATTACATTTTAATAAAAAACAGGAAATTCTGTATCTGGTAAAACATTTATATTTCGGTTAAACAACAAAAAATGTTATATTCAAAAAAGTTTAAATAATATCACATAAAAACTAATAAAATATACCTTATAATTTCTCAGTTGTCTCACATGAATTGTATATAATATTTTAAAATAAAGATTAAAATTTAAAAAAAAAAAAAACTTTTGCTTGAAATATTTATTTCCTAAATGAGAATTTAGATGGTAGGGTATCTATTACCCAAATGAAAATATAGATGGCGGTAGTTTTAATCACATGATTTACGATTATTCTTACTAAATATCTTTGTCTAAGGGTATAAAATATTTTCTTCAAGATCAGTATGGTGATTCACTGACTGAATTCAAATGAATTATTTTTCCGAGATATTTCAAGTTCATTTTGACATCCAGCGTTAATGGTTCACGTAAAATTATGAGCAAAACAAGTATTACCCATTTGGCTTAATTATTAACACTAAAAATGCGTTTTTTAAGAAGCGTGATTAAGACTTTGTAAAATACCAGCTTTCCTTGTCTCTCTAAGAACCTTGAATCGTGGAAAACTGAATAAGATACATAGTGATTTTGAGAAATATTGTGTTGTCCCACAGGAGATTTAGTAGCATATCCATTTTCGGACCTTGCTCCATAAAACCCAACCAACCACAAGAGATTTAAAACGTCTAATTGAATTACTCGATACAGATGAAAATTTTCAAAGCTATCTTACAAAGGAATGTATCATATGGAAATTCAATCCTTCGGTTTTTTTAATCAAGGTGGGTTATGGGAAACACTTTTTAATTCAGTGAAGTCCCATCTAAAAAAATTGACGGGGAACCATTTCTCACCCAAAAGGAATTCCAAACCTTGATTGTAGACGTTGAAATTTGCTTAATTCCTCTGATACTCATTCCTTTGTCAGATTATCTGTTAGAGATAGTGAAGCTCTGACGTCTGGTCACTTTCTTATCGGTACTTCATTGACTTCGTTACCACATTCTAATCCTTCCAAAACAGTTAAAAAATTATATTGATGCAAGCAAATCCAACTAATGGTCTAGGGATTATTTAAAAGTTGTTTTTCTAGTTATCTTTCCACTTTTCAAAGGCGACCTAAATAATGGCTTGCAGTAATGAAAAATCTTGCAATTAAAGAACTGGTTTTCGATGTAGCTGATGAACTACCACCACTGAAGTGAAAGCTAGGACGTGTGATAAGGTTGTTTCCTGGAACAGACGGTAAACTTCGATTGTAAAGATTGGAAACTGCAAATGATGATTTAAGAAGTGTTATTGATTGATTGAAAAATTGTGCCCTCTAATAAATTTTAAGATTGGAAAATTGTGCCCTCTACCTATAGACTAAATAATTCAAACTCATTGAAACTTGAGTTTTTATTTGTATGAAATTTAAAAATGTATGAAATTAAAATTTGTGTAAAATTCTTTAACAGTTTTATTGTTAAGTTTAAAATATTTCTTATTATTAGTTTGTTATTGTTATATATATATATATATATATATATATATATATATATATATTTGTTAATATGAGAAATAATCAATTGCGAGTTTAGAGAGTGAGAATATTCATTCCTGTTGATTAATATTTCTTGTAAAAAATCATTTTAAATTAATAAATCTGATGTTATTGCTCTAAATTTATTTCATTAAATAAGTTAAGTATTAATACACATTTTCCTTAGGAGTTTAGAAAAACATTAACATCAAACTTACATTTAAAAAAAAAAAAATTCTGCATTCAACAGTAGAGACAATCTTAAGTAATACAAAATAACAACGAAGAAACTAAGAATAGAAGATTGATGAGATTTGTCCCTGACATTGCTACCAAACTTATTTTATTACATTCCAAATATTAAATGAAGAAATATAAATTTAAATATAATGTTACCGTATTTAAAATATTTGATATTATTTATTACATCTTTAAAACTGTAATAAATTTTTCACTAATGTTTCTATCTTTTATATAAATTTGTATCTGTTATTAAATATATTTTTAAAATCATTCAATGCAATATGAGTAATTTTTTAGCGTTTGGTATTAGATTTTGTGACATTACTTGATGAACTAACTTGCCAATTTCTTTTTAAATGCAAAATGTTAGTGGAAATTAAAATTTAAAGAATTTTATTATATAGTTGTTTAATTTTACTATAAATAATATATAAAATTGCACAATATTAGACACTCATCTTTTTAAATTTCCCACTGCGTATTACATTTATAATTTTAATTTCTTGTTATATAAATTTTAAAAATTTATGTAACAATCAAGAAAATGTATTTAAAGTATAAATGTTGCTTAAATTATGAAACAATTCAGGCCATAGTTCAAATTCAAAAAATAAATATGTTCTGAATTTTAAAATAAATCATTTATTTAAATTCATCCTTATATTTTTAGAAAAGTGTTAATAATTTCCTTAAAAACTTCTAATTATATGGATATATATACATTAAAATACTTTCCCTAAATTCATGTTAGATTAAGTCGTTAATATTCCATTTTAACGAAAAACATAATAAAGCTTGCATTTTTCATTTTATAAACAATTCTTTTGTATAAGAAATCTATAACTTTTTATGAAAGATATCAATAATTATAAGAACTGCTAATGAGGAAAAAGGTTTTAAATATTAAAACTTTCATAAGAACCCAAGCACTTAAAATAATTAATATTTTGTTTCTTTTCATTTTTTATTCTCACTTTGCTTTAAAAAAAGAAAATAAAAGCTTGTATCTTAAAATGTTACAACTTCTAGGAAATTAAAAATATAATTTACTAAAGAAATTAAAATAAAAAATTGAGGGTTTATAAATATTCAAAGTACTAACTTTTGTAACTTCATTTAGGTTCATACCATCCACAGTAATTGTTATCGGTATTTTTAAAGAGTATTATTAAGCCTGTTTTCATTTTATGAAAGTGGCTTGTTCATTTTTTTTTCAATGCGCGTTTACTTTACTAAAGTTGTTATTTAATCATAATAATGCCATAAATTATTAAAAGAATTTGAACAATTAATATTCATCATCAATATTTTTACTTATAACAAATATGAAAGATAGGTTTTACTGCATGCTTTGATAGAAAAATATTTATAATGATTAAATCTTTTAATAAGCACAGTCAAATGGAAACAATATCAACGATAAACATTTTGTGATTAAGTAATGTTTTTTTTAATTTTGTGCATTAATTTATTTCTGTAACATACCAGTTAACTAAATAATTGTAATCCAAAAGTTTTTAAGCAATAATGTAATAAGTATATGACGATATGCAATTAAATATAAAGAGTCAAAGAAACAAAGTTAATACTATAAGTTATATATGGCGAATTAAATAGCACATAAAATCAATATTCTGTAATAGTACTTATAAAAAAAACATTAGTATTATGGCTTTGCACTCATTGTCTTAAAAGAAAAGAAATTTGGCTATTATAAGTAAGAACATAACATAATTATTCATAAGAGTTATAATAAAGAAGAAAAGCACCATAAAATGCCGTAAATTATCTTAAATTATTAAAATAATCTGGCGTAGTTGAATAAATATATTACTTAAAGCAAAATATGATTTTATTTGAAAGAAATAATGTATACAAATATTTCCGAATTAGGATAAGAAAAATTGTCAATCGAAATTGATATCAAAAACTTAAATTAAAAAAACAAATCTTACAGTTTATATATGTAAGAATAGAGGTAAAATATTTTTTGGAACAACTCTTTCTGTTTCAAACCTAAAGTATAGAAAAACTAAAAAAATTAATGCTTTTACTTGCTAAGTACTTCAAAACTATAAAATAATTATTAAATCATAAGTAATGGTAATATTTCTAATTTAAGTGATTATTTTTATAATGCTTCGACTTTTAAATGTTTTTAAAATTATATTTATTATGTAATGTAAGAAAACTTAAATTCATTATACATAAATAAATTGAAACATTTTAAACTTTCTTCTTTAATTATTTTTTTTCATCTTAAAAAAAAAAAAAAAAAAAAAAAAAAAAAAAAAAAAAAAAAAAAATTGCAGGTGATTTTAGAAAGGTTAATATTATTTACAGTGTAGATGTTTACTATGTGATAAAATAATTAATTTTGTTAAATACTATTTGTTTCTTTTATTTTTTAAACGTTTATAAATTGTATCATTAAAAAAGTTTCTGATTCAATTTATAGATTAAAGATTCCAAGATTAAAGCAGCATGACATTCTTTCATATCAAACTAAGAAATATCGAAATATTTTATTTTTACATTAAAATTATTAATTTTAGAATGAATTTGTTTATTTAAGTATGATAAAGATAAAATATATTTATTTAACTTACGTAAACTAAGTATACTAAATAAATGTCTGTACATTTTATATTTCTTTAATTAATTAGGGGAAGTTAATTGAATCCTTGATTTTATAATATTTTATTTAGAAGTCAAACACATAAAATGCTTGTTGGTGTTAGAAAATTTATACTGCTAAGAAACTCAAAATTTTAATTCATTTTAAGAACTTATTTTGTATTTTTCATTTTATACAAAAATTCTAATATGTTATTAAACGGAAGAAGATTCTCAAGTGCTGTAAATTTATTCTTATTTTCCATCGCAAGTCTTATTAAAAAAATTTAAAAAACTGAAATCAGCTTGCATGAAAATTGAACTTCATATTATTCTTTTACTTATATAAGCTCCAAAAAGAAAGAAAAAAAACATTCCTTCTCTTCTGATTTATGATATTACATTACAAAAAGTATTCACCTTTTTTATATTTAATTTCTAAACTGCAAATGCAAAACGTTTCTTCGAAATATTGAATAAATAACTTTTTTTGAATGAAAATGAATTGGCATCATAAACACTTTAAATCGTCTTTTAAAATCCGCCTAATATCTTAGACGCAGATTATTTTTAAGACGTTTATTTATTTAGATATTATATAAACATTTAAGGAGATGTAGTAATTTTTTATTATTTATATTTGAGTTTTGCAAATTTATATTTTAAAGTGAATATTCCATATCTAAATATATAAATAAGCATAAATAAATTCCGTTTATCAAATCACTGTAGTGGTTTTAAATAAGAAATGTTTTATTGCTTTTCCCAAAACATTATAAATTATTTTTACCAGAATAATTTTTCTTAATAACAGAAGTTTTCGCTAATTCTTTAAAGATTTTTTTTTGTTTCTGAAGTAAACAGTTTAACACAAATTACTGCGTCTTTTTTTTCCATTGACGTATTGGAAAATTTCACCACATTAAAATCTGCCATAAAAATGAAAAAATATATTTCATATTTCTTGAATGCACATCTGTAAAATGTATTGCATAATTATAAGACAACTTAAAATATTTTATTTTAAAATCATGTAAAAAATTAATATAATTTCTAAAAGACGGAAGCAGTTGAAATGAGTTATATTTTCAAATGAAATATGGAATAAAATTAGAAATAGTATTGCAAAAACAATTGTATTTTGAATGTCGATTAATAGATTAATATATGACCACTTAAATTTTTATTCAAATTATTTTAAAATAAGTATACTTTTTCTTCGAAACTATATATAAATTGTAAATTTCCTCCTGAAATGTCAAAGTCAAACAATACGATATAAGAAAAAGAAGGTTTAAGTTGCTTATTTCTTAAAGACATTTACCATGTTGCATAGAAAAGAAGTATTAAATGATATACTAAAATAGGTTTTTTTTATTTAAGTTGTTCTTTGTAATTTAAATATTAAAAATATAAGGCTCAAAGACAGAAGTTCATAAATCTTAAGCAAAATATTTTTGATGTGAAACTAAAAATATTTGAAACAATCAATTTTATTTAACATAAAACAGGAAGTATAAAATTTAACATTAAGAACACTAAATCACAAATACAAAGAATCTGCTGCAACTTGGTTTTCTTCAGCTTAATTCACTTCAGTTTTGATTAATTGAAGTCAAATTGACATCAATTAATAAAATCTTGCATTGTTAAACTAATCTGTAATTATTTAAAAATGGACAGTTATTCATTTTTACATTTATGAAGATTATTTTAAGGTTTCAATTGTTAAAATAAATTTAAATAAATAATAAGATATTACAACATGGAATATTGTATACAGTTAGAAAAATATACACACAACTTTAGTAGAAATATTTAGCTTCTCAGCACTCAAGATTTTCTACGCAGTTCATGCACATTTTGGGCAAGTTATTTTTATATATTTTGTTCCCTTTTCTTATATCTGTATTTTACAGAAAGAAAAGTTATTTGTAGCTTTGTTTTTTACACTTAAAAGCTTGGCAATGAGCCTTTTTTAGCATCTGCGTACATTCTTCAGTAGTATTCACTTTTGTCTAATCTTTACCATCTTGTAGTGTACAAGATTTGAACATTCTTTTCTGAATATACGCACTACACAGCTTTTCAATTAGTTGCTGAAGATATTCTCACCTCTTAATAATTTTCGATTGACTTCTTTTCATAAAAACTATGAAATCCCTTCAAGATGAAGAATATTGTAGAATACATAAAAACTGACCTTTATCCTGTCTTCACAGAATATTTCCGAGTCATTTAGTCCACAATGTCAACACCAAATTTTGTTGAGTTATAAAATAATATTGTTTATGAAAAATTTTTTGAGTAAATATTGCTTATATCAGCTGAGCATTGAAGAGAGCTCATTAGTAAAAAAATTTCTTCTAGTTTTGATTGATAAATTATCAAAATTATATTATCATGCTCCAGTAACAATGTATCTATAATCCTTGCAAATGGTAATAATGGCATCTTTGCTTTTTTCACAAACTCAGATACTTATTTTCCATTTCATTTCATCGTTTTCGTTAAACTAGTTATCTTCGTTTTTAACATTTGGGACAGACTTAGTGTCGTGAAAAATTTTTGTGTAGTGATATTTCTTCCTTTATTTTAGAAAAGTTCTATTAAACGTAAAATAATGTATTCTGAGAGAGAAAGAGGGAGGTTTTTATAACATTTCTCATGCTTACCCAAATATAAATTATATCGATGGCGATGCTTTATAGCAAGTTATTGAAGTTTTAATAAATTATTCCAAACTTCTGAAATGAAACATAATTTATCCATTTGAAACAGTTTGGATTACGTAGATTTTTTCAAATCCCAGAAATTTCATTAGTTTTCTGAATCTATCTCTAGGCATAGAATCGCGGAAAAAAAGGTGGATCCCAAACAACAGACTCTAGATTATTTGCACCGTATATACTTTGATCATACAAAAATTATGTAAAAGCATCTGGTTCGCTTAAAGTTGTTGACCATTCATATTTATCCAGTTGCCATAGTGCTTCTTCCTCTATACAATTTTTGATATGACTAAGCATTTGGCTCATCTATAAGTAGATTACATAACCTAATTGCATAGCCGTTTTAAAAATTTTAAATAACTGATTTGACCACATTAAAAAAAATATGTTTACTAATTTTTTCATGCATATAACTTCCAGAGGTGACGATTTCCTAACATGTTCCATCATTTGTAATAAAAGTTCCAGAATTCATTTAATCTGCATTTCAATCTGACAATTTACATTTATTTATACCTTGTTTTTTCTTCCCAAAAATGGTTTCTCTATTAGTACAATGTATGGAAAAAATTAAATATGCTATGTTCACATCAAAAGCACATTTTCTTCATTTGGTGGCTCAAATTCATCATCGCAGAAAACAATGTCTTCATCTTTATAATTTCAGATTCATTTTCTGATATTCGTTGCATACACTCGAGTTCCTTACTAACTGTTCATTAACACATATTTTTACAGCCATATGAACAACTAGTTGTGTTGTCATAAAGTACCGAATGTGCACCCGTTAGACTACAGCATTGGCTAAGGTAGTCTTGCACCTCCTAATAATCAATTTGCCGAAACAAAAACATTGGAGAGAAAACATTCTTCGAATATGTAAATTATTCCCATTCGGAATGAGAGCGGGAAGGGAGATGTGCCTCTAACTCTTGCTGTGACTACTATAATAATAATAAAATGACGCATTCCGTGGTTTAGGGTTTTAAGTTTTAAAAACAAAAACATGATAAGCATTTAACATGTCATACTTTCACAGATTATTATTGAGATAAAAATAGGAAAAATTAAAAAAAAAATAAAAATTTCAATTCCGTTAGTACTTTTTTGAAAAAACCGGAAGCAAAATTGGCTTTTGGGTCAAAATAATCCCATCTGTGGTTCTAGTTCTAAAGACATGAGTTTCTTCTTGTCTGGAAGAATTTTCTTCTGAATGTTGCCCCGCGCATTTTCGTTAAAATCTAAGCTCTCTGAATTAGGAGAGAAAAATATTTCTCATTCATCCAATAAATTATCTTGAACTTCCACCGGTAAACGACATTTTAAATTATCTATAACTATATTACGGATTTTAATTAATCAAAAGTAGTAATTTCTAAACCGGTCAACCAGTCCCGAAAATAATTTTTTATCGCAAAATTAAAATCATTCCTGGTAGATCTCAGTTCTTTTGATGCTGCTAACTATTTAAAAACTTCAAAGTTTTTAAATAATTATTTTGGGACTCAATTTAAACCATTTCTATAGCAATTAAGTGGAATGGTACCAAAATGTCTAGCTTTATCACATGCTCACTAGCAATAAAAGTTGAATTACCTCATGAAGAGCCCTAGCAAATACCTTTTTATTTATTCCAGCTTACTCTGTCTGGCATTAGAACAACAAAATATACAAAATAATATCACTTCCTTTATAATCAAATTTTTGATTAACATGACAAAGCTCGGTTTCTGATAAAGAAGGTACATTTGCTTACGATTAACATTTTCTATCTTCACATTTTCTATTTTATACTTATTTTTGTTCCTCTAAGTGGACTTCTAATACTATTTTCTTCTTCTGTTTTTCAATTATAGAGCTAACAAGTAATTTTGAAAATACTTCCATAAAATTTTGAATCTTTGTAATTGCCTCTTTTAAATTAAAATATTTTTGTTGGAATTATTTCACTTTTTTCTCTGATGAAAGTGCTTGAAA
>JAPDSC010073356.1:103118-113884 GCA_026290005.1 Latrodectus geometricus | reverse complement strand
ATATATATATATATATATATATATATATATATATATATATGCATTGCTTTTGGGGTAAGATAGATATAAGGTACAAATGCACTGCTTGGCGGTACTGCAACATAAATTAAAAGTATTAGTTATTGAAATTTTTAAGGTTTAAAAACACTATTTATTAGCATTTAAAATATTCTATGACAATTTTTTAATAAATCCATGCAAAATTTTCAAGAGACTGCAATAGAACTGAACATACAGCGTTTGTACGAACCGATTCTGAAATGCATGTATAAGCTTGCCATTCACTTGCATATATCGTTTTACCTGTGCCACTGTTAAATTCATATATGTACATGTATATTTTATTTGTTCAGCTTTCAAAAGTTTTATTAATTTTTCAAAATTTTTTCCGTTGAACTGTCATCTCCAAATATGATATAGTTTTAATCATTAATGAATATTGAAATAGTTATGTTAAAAATCATACATTACGGGTATCATTAAAGGAGAAAGAAAAATAAAAAAAATATATATCAATATCTACTTTAATAATTTTTCTATTGAAAACTTATTAAATTTACTAGTATCATGTAAGTTCCGTTAACAGATCATTATTTTGAGATTATGATCACACTGTTTTACAAAGAAAAAATACTTACCTAGATTCATTAACTCAAGTGAAAATTCAAAGTTTAATCACCACTTCGTGAGATGTATTTAAATTAAAAATTCTCAGAAACTTCTATGAATAATTTCTTGACACTTGGATTAAAACTTGATTTTGTAAGATAAATAAAATAAATTGTTTCTTTGGAAAAAGTATTTTAAAACTTTAGAACTTCTTTACCGTCATTAAGGCAATTAATATTTAAACAAATTTGAAGCTATTTCTTAGCTGATTATAATAAAGTGTCATTTTATTAACCAGTTGCTTAATTTGGAATCGAATTATAAAATTTTATATACTAGGGTTTTTATAATTTTAAATTATTGATAGAGATTAATTATATTTAAGACATATTTTAATATAACTTTTTTGCTCTAAATTTTCTCTTGGAGCTGCTTGCCCTTTTTGCACCTTACACCATAAAATCCAACCAACCAACCTAAATTTTCTTTCTCTAACTTTTAACTTGAAATTGTGGTTAATGATATTGTTCAAGTTAAAAAATTGCGTAGATATTAAATTGATTTATATAAAAAACAAGAAAATATAATATATGCATATATTAAGATATACATACGATTATATTATGAAATACATAATATAATCAAATAAATTATACATTTTAAAATAAAAGAACTTTTTTCAACATAGTTTTGATTGTTCAATAATTTAATATAGGAATGTATCGACTGAAATCATGATTCTAAATACATTAAAATTAGCTTTAAATTTTAGCATACCTTGTAATATTAAAATCTTGGTCAAAACATTTAGATATCACTGCTTAAAAACAATAAAAATAAAATCAATTCAATTAACAACATAAAATTTTTTACAAATATTTGAAATTGCTTGCAATAAAACAATAGAATAGTAATATTGAGAAACCATATAGTAATATTAAAGTATTATTAGATATCAATGAGTTTTAGCTCTCTACAATTTCAAGTGATTTTCAAAAGGCTTACATTAATAATAAAAATGTATTATTAATATGGTCATTTATCTGGTAATGGACAAATATGAGTTATTTTGTTTGAAAGTTTTGAAGGTGATTGCAATTTTGTGTCATAAGTTGTAGCAGTTTCAAGGAAATTTATTAGGACTGAGAATGTTTGGAGATAAATATACTTTGCAAGCTCTAATAAGTAAAAAATAGCAAAATAACTTGAGTAATTCCTTTTAATAACATTTTAAAAATAAAACACAATCGTTCTAAAATTAATTTTCTCTTTAAAAAGTTACATTTTGCTTGAAAACTCTTTCAGAATGTTAGAGCCTATAAAAATTGACATTAAAAATTGTTCAAAGTAAATAAATGAATAGATATAATTGCGCTATATAATCATATTATTATCACAGTTGAAAGTAAATTTATAGATTCCAGTAAGCACTGACGATTAATGAAGAATGTCAATTAAATTTACTTTATTTGCATAATGCTTTGATTAGGAAGCGGGGTAATCAGCAAAAGATACGTGCATTATGAAAATTAAAAATAATTCTATATTTCAAAAGTGAAAACTTAGTATTAGCAGTTTTTCTTCAGTTTTATTTGAAATATTTTTGGTAAATAAACTTCTCAATTTCCACGATGAAATGATTTGATTTTTAGTAAATATATCGTAAATAGATTAATTCATGTTTATCTCAAAACTTATAAAACAAATTAATATCCAAGAAATGCTTATTATAAATAAAATCATATTCTTTAACAAATGAATGCAAAAATATACATCATAAATTATTTAAAAGTAAGAGAAAGTTTGCCTTTGTTAAAAATATGGCTTAAAGAAGTATTATTTATATTATTTATGCTCTGTTTATTAATCTTCTTAGAACGAATATAGGAATATTTATTTATACTTAATATGAATATTTATTTAATTTTATTACCAGGAAATCATATTTTAAATTCCTCAAGCTTTACTGCATTTTGTATGAATTTTGTAAGCTTGTGAAAACATTTTTTGATAAGATACATTTCATTACTAATACTCATGTTTAAATATTCCCTAATCAGTTAAAAATGACGAATATATTTATTAAATTTATTTAAGTATAGTATAATTAACTGTTTTTGATAATAATAAAGTAACAATGTTAATCCCCAAAACGTATTTCATTTTAGAAAAAAAAATTAATTTCATTAAAAAGCAAATAAATTTTAATAAAATACAAGATC
Organism: Latrodectus geometricus; assembly: GCA_026290005.1. Classification (NCBI taxonomy): domain Eukaryota; kingdom Metazoa; phylum Arthropoda; class Arachnida; order Araneae; family Theridiidae; genus Latrodectus; species Latrodectus geometricus. The sequence continues at coordinate 111,053 of JAPDSC010073356.1, read as the reverse complement.
ATTATAACATTTCATTGTTTATTTTTTCCTCTTATATTAAATTAGTAATGCTGTTAGAATTTAATGCCGTAGTTTCATGAAAATGTTTTCATCATCAGAATATCTTAATTACATCTTATTATCTTCATATTTTTGCAAAATGTATTTACTGATAAATACTGTGATAAAATATTAAATTACATTTAAATTATGAATAATATTAACAAATTTTGAAAAAATTAAAATTTTTTGTATGTATCAAAATTGTATTATTCTGTTTCATTTATTACTGTTTTTCTAAAAATTACAAGTTACATGAATAACTTATATATATATATATATATATATATATATATATATATATATATATATTGAAAATAAGGTCTCATGGGATTAAAATGAAATTTAATGCACATAATGATACAGATGTGAGATGCATTTGCTCCCAAACAGAAGACTGTTAAACAAATACAGTGCAACCTACATAGCACCTCAGAACACATTCTGCTGCAAAACATGCCACCACATGGTCCTGCGTAGTGTTGATTAGATACCTTATGTTTCCTCAGACATATATCCTCTAAACTCTTGAGCAAACACCTCCAAAGTATGCACATAAAGGAAGTTTTTTTATATGTGGAACAAAATCATCTTTCTTTGAACCCAGGAATATCACACAGGGTCTGAAGGTACGACAAATGTACTACATAACAACTTAACAATAATAGATCAAGATAAATCAAGAGATTTAAAAAAAGAGAGAAAATAAATACAAAAAAATGAAGAGTTAAATTACAGAATGGATAAATTTTTAGAAAAATACAAAATATTCTTTCTTCATTGGGTCCGACAAAATTGGGGGCCATCTGTTATTGAAATCTTTACGAAACTCTTTCCTTTTTGTGAGAAAAATGAACATGCGAAAAATGAACAGAATAATATGAGAAGAATTGTCAATCCCAGAGTTGCAGATGCACACGTCACTGTTTTTGATATGGAAACGATTAAGTTAGCTATTGCATTTCCCATGTCTGGTAAATAATTGTGTAATTTTAAAGCCAGTATTGAACTTGTAGTTTTTAATTCTGCAGAAAACTAAAAAGAAAAAAAAAATATTTTAATTCTTGCAATTGGCAGAGGAAACAAAACTTCAGTTCCATTCTGTGATGGCAATGGATTTAAAAAGGCAAAGTGGACATTGGTATCTTGTTTTTAGCTGGTCAAGCTTGAGCTAATAGGTCAAGTCCGGGGAGCGGGCCTGCTATGGAAGAGTCTTGACATTGCATATGAAGACGTGAGCACTTTAAGTTGTATGCTTACGAATATTATTGTGCAGGACAAATGCGCCTAGATTGCTGTTGAAAACGTGAAGTCGAAGAATGTAATCAACATAACATTAGCACGTAATGGTTCCACGTACCACAATTAGAGTGAACAGTTTACCATAGGCTATGTTTCTCAGACCATTACGCCTGCTGTGAGAGGTATGTGTCTCTTAACATTGTGATAAGAACTGAATCATTCACCAGTATACCTATTCACCCTTACGCGGTTATCATCAGTCCTAAGAACAAACCCGGATTATCCCCTAAATCCCATGTTTTGCCAATGTGTGGCACACACACACATTCCACGTTCATCGACTTAGTACAACTGTAGACGGAATCACCAACTTTTTGAACTTAAAGGCAATGAACGCAACGGGCTTTGAATCACAGATTCGCTTCGGCAAGAAGTCTGGGAATGGTTCATGGAACAATTAACACCAACTTGTATCGTGAAACGATTCATTATGGGGCTCACAAGCGCATATTGTAAGATTGTTCCATCCTCTCTCCTCATTTTCCTGGTCACGCCAGGTCCAATACACCGCACGTGAGTACCATTTTATTTCCACTGTTCCCAACATGTTCCAATGACTCATTCCGAATGATCAATCTGGTAAAGAATATGGCTCGTCGATCAGCCTGCGGCCTTGAAACCAATGATGAAGTCTTCCTCAAACTGGTTTAACAGTGTGAAATCCATTCGATGACACGCCTTACTGACATTCTTTGCTTTCTAGAATCATCCTATCGTTAGCATGAGGTCATCACGTTTCTAAATCTTGTATTCTAGAACGGTTTATATAGAGCTCATTTCTTGATTGGCGTCACTGCTGGGTGTATGCTTATGCACATCAAATTTGCATTATTTGCACATCGGATCTCACTGTCCTCATTTTCAAAGTCTTGAGCTAATATATATGTTTTACGATTCATATTTGCTAATATTTACAATTAAATTTTTGTTGTAGGATGAAACCAATGTGTTAAAATATGTAACTTTTTTTTAAATTTTTAATTTAAGATTATGATTATCTATTCTTAAACAAATTAATTGTGCATTCTTAATCAGCGCAATCAATACTTTTCTAAGAAGCTTGAAATTCCCTAAATATAATATTTTGAACTATCTCTTAAATAAAAGTATCACAATTATGTGAAATAGAATATCTATGACAAAACGCAGCAAAAGTTAAAGCAACGTTGCAGCATTAGCCAAATCAAAGTCTACACTTTTACTCTTTATTAACTTTATTATGTAAATACTTTAAAAATACTTATTTAAATACTCTTCACCATGTAAATACTTTAGAAATTATGTTTCACTTGAATACATTATGGCTAATATTGATACCTGATATTTGAGATTAAGAGCCAGAAAATACATAGTGAGGCTTAAACAAGGAGAAATGAAACTTAAAATAATCAGTTCGATATCACAGTCAAAAATAATGATAGTAAGAACATGACGTCATAGATATTTTCTACTTTCTGTATATTCTGGATATTTTTAAATATAGATTATGAAAAGGAAGATAAAGAATCACGTGGTTTACTTGAAAGATGAAGACAAATTGAATGAGAAAATTCAATTTTTTATCTGAAAGTGAATAGGAAAATGATGATGAGGAAAGAGATGTGAAAATGATGCTGGTAATCTAGTAAAAATTCTGAGCTATTTGAAAAATGAGCTTTGATAATGCTTTTAATTTATTCTATAACAAATTTAATATATATGTCTAAAGTAAGTTAAAATATCAAATGTACGTTTGGATATTTGTAAGTAGAAATGACAAATGAAACAGACAGTAATAGAGGTGGATTAGGTTGAAGTGGGAAAAAAAAATATAAATAATTCCCCGTTTTAGTAAATATACATAAATTTATCATGTTTTAAGTATATATTATTATAAAGAATGAGAATGTTTTAGAGGAAAATTCATTAATATTTTAAAATTTTAAATAATATCAATGCAGTTTAAAAAAAAAAAAAAAAAAAAAAAAAAAAAAAAAAAAAAAAAAAACCCTCACAGGGTTTATTTAATTGGCACGGCGTTTATACATATCTGTCCATTATGGAATTGAGACCATTACCTGAATATATTTTTAGAAATACAATGGATGTGTAGGAGTTATTTGGATGGACTCGGATTGTTAATAATGGGGAAATATAGGTTAAGCAATAAAATGCCTCATTACTTGAACATGACGAAAAATAGTTTTTTTGTAATCCTTAATATATATTTATATTATTTTTATGACATTCAGAATCCATTTGTTTGAAAATAAATACCAACGACTAAAACTAGAAAGTTTCATGAACTATTAAACATTTATTTCATAATATATTTTTGAGAAAAGTTAGACTTTAAGGGATTTGAAATAATTAATTTATCTAATTATGCGAAAATTTATTATTAGATTCTGAATTAGACCATGAAATTGTTTTTGAAACGACGTTAGAGTCGCGTGAAATAAATATAATACTTTTAATAATTGTTTGTTGGCACTAAATATGATGGCCACAAATCAAACAATATTTCTGAATTCATTATCTTCAATCGAAAACAGAATTTTAGTTTATTGATACAGAAAAACATATTTTTTCATTTTGTAAATCCCAAGTTACTGTAAAAGCACTTTCTATTTTTATTAAAGTTCATTTATATAATAATGAAATAATAAAATGATGGGTATTTTTCATTTGAAAAAGAAAAAAATATAATTGAGTGGACAAACATGCTTTAATGTTTGAAAGCTAATTTTAAATGATTTAAATCTTGAAATTTACATAATTATATTAGTAATAATGAAAAATAATGATATTACTAATGCATCTTTTATCATCGATAATGAATGTAAATTCTGAAGATGAACGAGGAGAAATTTGCCGAAACAACAAACCTATATCTTAAGTAATATAAAATATATCAACATTTAGAAGAGGAAATGGATTTTTTTTTATTACAAGAATTTTTTCGCAAATAAAAGCTGATGACTGAAAAATATATAATCACCCAAAAATTTCTGCTAAGTGAAATATATTGAAAGGAAAATAAATTAAAGTCAATTTAGAATAGCTAATGTTCTACGAGGTTTGTTAAAATATGTCTTGATATCAGTAGAGAAAACATAACATATTCTCATTTAAAGCAATCATTCATACAAAATAGTACAATATATCAGAAATATGGTATTGGTTTTTCAATAAACAAATGAGTACAACTCTATTAAGAAATAAAATAATCCCTTATAATGTTCAAGTTATAACACCTTTTTAAAAGGATGGAAAAAAAAGTCACCTTTTGAAAATGTAGGAGTTAGATCTCCATCTTATTTAATCTTATGAGAGAAACTTGCTTGAAATAAAAGTTAAACAGTTGTTTTTTCCAAAAATCATGTGAATACTTATATTTACATTTAATATAAACAATTAATAATTTGTCGTTAAAGTAGAAAACACCGGAAAGAAACTATATATTTTTATTATTTCAATATTCTGAAAAATGTAACAAATACAATTTCCTCAGATTTATTCGCTTGCTAAGTATTGAAATCCAAAAATAAAAGATTTTTTTAAAAAATAAATTCTAAAACTGAAATGCGTTATTTTCCTGAATTCATGGTAAAGTATATTACACAGATACAACCTTCTGAGCAAACGTTAACAAATGTAGCAGAAACTGTGGGAATGTCAAAAAGTGACATTTTTTAGTCAAGAGAATACATCATTTCTTCATATCAAATACTGTTTTTCGAGTGAAAAATATTATATTAAGTTAAGTTTACTTGTAAAATTTATATAAAGGACAGTTTGTACTACAGAAATAAATTATTAATCATTTGTTATATATAACATCCTTAACATATATTAAATTTCAAATTAACAATTTATGTTTGTGAAAAATATATTATCATTTAATTTTTTTTAATTGTTTTCAATTACAATATGAAAACATTTATAAAACTAACAGTACCTACAAAACTAAGAATTCAATTTTAAATAAAACTTGAAACAATTTTGACGTGGTATTAAGGTGCCTAATTCTAGATTCAATTTCAACATTAAGGATTATTTTCGATGAATTATGATTTTTAATATTCATTATTCTAAATATAAAATGCCAAAAAATTACAATTACACTTTCAGTGCTTGTTCCATTAAAATTTATTTAAATTGTTTCATACCATAATATTTTGTGTTCAAATTTCTTTTTGAGATCAAACTACATGAATTTTCAATAAGTTTACAGGACTATGAAACATTTATCAGCGTCGAAAGTAAAACCCTCAAAATATTTTAGTTTAAAAATTTTTATTCTCAATAATCTTTATTTCACTATTTATTTTCGTAAATATATTAACTAAATTAATGCAATTAATATCGGATTTCTAGGAAAACCTTCTAATGTATGTAAAATGAAGCATGGTAGTACCTATTAAAAAATGTAAATATTTAAACAATTATTATTAATTGATTAATGGCTGGTTTTAATAAGTGAAATATTTTTCTCAAAATTCTTACTTCAGGTCCAGTCACTTACATGACCAAAATGCTCTTCGTACTTGTCACCTACAGTTTATGAGCGGGACAGCTGAAACACCTGAATTCACTTCACTCTCTACTTGATTTGGAAGTAACTGTTCTAGAATTGTGGGCCCATTTTCCTCCGATCAAAATCAAACGTCTGATTAATTCAATAAGAATTCTGATAATCGCGTATAGCACCCACTTCCTGTCTAGTGATCAACATGCCTGACTGTGGATATGGAAGTCCCGGTTCGAATTCCAGTTCGGGCATGGATGCACATCCTCTCTCTCTAGTCTTTGTCGTTTTTTGTATAAAAGTTTGTAAATTAATGCCTATTCGATATAAATGTACTGATATAAATGAAGTCTGTATTATTGATGAAGTAGTATGTATTCGATATAAATGAAGTCTGACAACACACCGAATTACGGTTCAGTAGGAAAAATTAAGCAGTGAACTCCAAACTGTCGTACAACAACGTAGTGTATAGCAGTCAGATGAGGTAAGCCGTGTTATTGGTGCTACATTGTTATTGTTCAATTATACGCTCTGCATTCATTTGATGCTTCAATTTCATCAAATGAATATCTTATCTGTATCATTATGCGTAATAATTTTTGCTTAATTTTTATGCTTACTCCTATGTTATTAAACGCGTCATCAAACATATTTGTTATAAAATTTCACATTTAAGTTTAGATACTATTTTAAATACTAGAATAAGAATAGGAAATACAACTATGTTGGACGTTGACTTTGAGTCTTTATAAGCATTGAAGAAACCCTCCATTACAAAAAATGTTTTACTATGATTTTTAGCGAAAGTATTGGTCAAAAGCAGTAAATTGAATCTTTGTGTGAGTTCAAATTTAAAATTATAAATTAATTAAAAAAATAAATTTTGTGACCGCCACCAAATTGATTAAAATAGAAATTTATAAATGATAATTAACAGTCAGCAGCCTTTATTATTAATTTACATTTGTGGTTTCATGCACTAAGATTACATAATATTAAATCACTTCAATACGAGATTTTATAAATTAATATAATTAGTATGAATAGTTATGATGTAAAAGTATACAAATTTTATGCTTAAAAATATTGATTTATTTTTGATTAAATTTGTATAATTTTTTGTCATTATGTACATATTTGTGTGTACATCACTTACTCACAAAAACGAATGATATAAAATCATGAATGCTAAGCATAAATATGTTATTAGCTTTATATTATGTACGCATTCTGAGAAGCTTATGCGTTTGTTATTAAAATAATTAATATTTACTATAATTAACAATATTATGAAATTAAATTTCATTAATAAATAATATATATCCAAGTTATGATGGATATAATACTGAAATTCAGAATAAATGTATAGCAACATTTAAAAATGAACGATTTCTTAATCAAGCAATGCGTTTGAAAAATTTTCAATATAAATGAAATGAGTTATTTAAACATTAATATTACCACACAAAATTGCAGTAATTTTTATTAGATTTGTATTGTTACGAATATTGTAATACAATGGAATTATTCAGTAACATTCCTTTTTCCTGTAGATATGACTATAATTTATATTAGAATAATCAGATAAAGGAATAAAAAATAAAATTATTTATACGTGTAAATTATCATAGGATTATTCAAAATGTATGTCAAATTATGTATTCATATAATCCTTTAGTCGAAAACATTAGAATTATTTCTCCATATCAAAATCCATGTACAAAGTAATGATAACAAGCACCTGTTTCTTAATATTTCTAGTCTAAAGCCATTAGCTGCTTCACAGGACTATTATTTCCCTTTAAAAGCTTCAAACACTTTCCATTGTTTGCAGTTGCCATTATGTCCATTAAGAGTGTTTCAATGGTGGTAGTTGAAGCTGATAACATTTACAGAACATTTTCAACTTTATCGTTTGTTTCCTTAGATGACTGAACTCTTGAGAATAGAAATCTTTTATCTGTATCTGATTTTAATTAAATTTATATTAATTGTAATATTTTATAAATGATATAGTATTAATGAAATTAAAATACGTTTAAACACAATATATATATATATATATATATTGTGTTTAAACG
>JAPDSC010073356.1:63260-102718 GCA_026290005.1 Latrodectus geometricus | reverse complement strand
ACTAATGTATATGAGAATATGTTTTATCTTGAAGGAATATTTTTTATTCATATACTTTTAATAATTAATGTAAATAACTTTTTTCAGTATTGATTTAGAAAATATTTATTTTTTGATGAATGAATTATATATTTTAACATGACTCTACTCTTTTTTTTAACAAAAAATGTCGAAAAATTGAGTCATCCTAACCAAAAAGTCTGAAAAATTATTTTTAGAGACATTCATTAAGACAAAATACTTATTTTTACAAGATTAAGAATGATTATGAAATACCCAAAAACACAGTACTATATCTTTGATTATATTTACAAATTCATAAATCAATATTTTCTAACGAGCTAAATGAATAAAAAATTTACTAAAATATTTAGTAAAACTATTAAATTCAGAAAAGATTCAATAGACAATCACACTTTATATGTGTCGTATTATTTATAATATTTTGTCGTATTTCTCGTTAAAAAAGTTTAGTTTTTTTAGTAGAAATGTATTTTATTGAAAAATAATGAAAAGTTCAACTCTTTATGAAATGTTTTTGAAATTTCCCCATTAATTATTGTTATTTAAATATAATTCATTTTTCTATGATATACTTTGTAAGTGCATACGTTTCTAAATAATCTTCCTAGTTTATATTAAGTATTAGAAATATCAGCTTTGCTTCGATAAGTTTATCTTATATTCAAAAATCTCATGAATTATATTTACACATGTTGTTCACTCACATAACTTAATCTGTCATTTTCTTTTTTCTAGATTGTGTTTTTATTATTTCAAACTTAATTGCGAGTCATTGGAGTTTGAATTAGTTACATTAATGACAACAACGCAGAAGGATCTTATTTGTTTATATTAAAGCAGCTCTATAATAATAATCTCTAAATAATATTTTCTGACTTTATGCAAATTTATAAGAAGATTTTTCTTGTGATTACTATGAGTGGAAATAGTGTTATCTGAAAAGTAACTATAAATATAGTCTCTTCTTGATGAAAATGCAAACATTGAAACGATACAATTGAAAATTTTGATAAGTGAAGTTATTAATTAATAAATGTTTACTTATGTTTCATCTATAAAACTAAATATGGTCTCTTTTGGTATCTATATGTATCTATATAAGTATTCCTCTATATAAGCAAAAAAAAAAATGGAAATTTCATACTTATAACTATGGAGAGAACGTTGTAGAGAAAAATGTTTGGAAAATAATCCAAAGTTTAGATTCCATGTTAGGATTTATTACTGACGCTCAGATTATGTAGATCTTACTAAAATATGAAACAAAACATTTTACAATAAGAAATCATTTTAGTATGTTTTGTTACTATTTTTTTGTGTTCCAATGACTAAAGATATTTCAAGGATTTTTAAGCTGTTTGGAAATAATTTTGTTTTTATTTACTGGTAAAATGATAAGAAAACACTGCTTTTTAGACAAAATAAAAAATCATGTTTTTTAACGTAGTGACATCCAGTTGTGTGTGACTTCCAAAAAATTAAATATTATATTCTTCCTGATGGTCTAAAATGAATGCATGGTCTAAAATAAATGTAATGTGAACAAAGAAAACAAATGTGTGTCTAAGATAATTGTGATGATATAAAATAAATTTTTTAAAGATTGAAAATTATCAATATCACAGTATAAAAAATAAAATTCCTCATGATTTTCCCTTTTGAAAAATGTCTGTACACTATTGTAAAAGAAACAAATTTAAAGTACTAAAGCCGTATTTTTATGGAAATAATGATTATGAGTTTTACTAACGTTTTAAGGTAATGCTTTTTCTATAAAAATGATTCCTTGATAATTTTAAAATGATTATCATTTCAGCTGAGTACAGATGAAGTTATTCTTTTTAAAGCTAAAAATGAGCAAAATTTTCAAGAAAAATAGAATTTGCAAAATCCATATCCAAGTTATAAATAAAGTAAAATCCATGTTCTTTGGGTATGTGTGTTTGTAGAAGTAAAACCCATTTTTTACTTTTGGCTTATGGTTTCTGTTTTGGTTTGTTATTCATTAACAATAAAAATGCTAAGCATTGATAAATAAACTGACCACTTTTTCCATTTGCATAATCAAATGGGGTAAAACCTGTAATTTACCATTATCAAATTTTATAAATATACATTTTAGTTATAATAAATGAACACATAATATAATAGTTTTTTAATTGAATTTTATTATTTACTAAATAAAAAATTTATTCGTGAACTCTTGGATCTTATTAATATGTAACATTACCCAAGGTGAATTCTAAATCGATTCTGACATTAAGGCCCACTATGTAGTTTTAACAATGAAATGAAAATTGTATTTCACTCTAACAGGTGATGAACAAATTGGAAGAATATTTTTCTTAATTATACAAATGCATGAAAGGTGAAAAAATAATTTAGTTCCACTTTTGCACAACATATCAATTTATGTTTTAAAGCAATGCCTACTATTTATTTCCATGAAAACTATTGTGCATTATTTTCAATGAAAGAAAATTAAAACTTAAAATGAACAAGCTCAATGATGCATTTCTTTTAAACACATATTGATTTAAGAAACGAGAAGTATTTCGATGTTACTATGACAGTTAAGTATCCGTTTTGTAATCAGCATACATTTATTTCAAAACTAACAAAAATATATGTAACGTTAATCATTAAAATCACTTATGCATAATTTAAAAATGTAATATTTTTATTTTTAAATAAGAAACTTCTATGCTAATCATTTAATATAACGTCAATAAAATGAAAATTATTGACTTATTCGGAATTTTCTACAAACGGATACAGAAACAATAAACTACGTCTAGCTATATATGGCTTATATTACATAGCTACGACTAGTTTTTTTCAATAAGTATCTCAATGGATAAATATCCAACATTAATAGAAGAATAATAGTTTAAAAAGTACAAAATTGTTCCTAATATGATGTAAGATATCTATAATATTTCAATTGAAGTCCACTTACAGAATCTATGTAGGATTCTATTGATTCTAAATCTTTATGAAAACTGCTTTCCTCTAAAAACAATTACATGGATACACGATAAGCTCAAAATATTTAATATATGACACAAATTAAGTGTCCATTAGTTGTCATTAGCTAAATAAATTCAATAAGGAGTCTGATGCTTACGTGTTTGTTGGATTATTAATGAGAATGAATATTTTTCCACCATTAACGATTAATTTTGTGTTCAAATATTAATTTTTGTTGCTATTTAAAATAATAATGTATATTTCTAAGAAAATTGATTAATTTCAAATTATACTGTCCTAACAGAGTAACTTACTATCGTATCTATGATGTTTGCTGCATAGGAGATCTCTCTTAACATGTCATGTGAACGACTACGGCGGGGATGTTACTTAACTGTCATGAACTGTTTATCACGTTTCGTTCTTTGTGGAGTTACCGCAAAACGGTGGCCTGTCTTATTTCTGAAATTTCTTTGTCTATAGAATATTTAGAATGCTTACGAATAAGATGAATTTTTTTAAGATGAAAAAGTCTGAAAGAATATTGATGGATGAAAATTATCCGTGTTAGGAAAGGTTAGTAGCTCAAATAAATATAAAAAAATCAGTAAATTATAGAAACATGGTGTTATAATGTTCCTTAAAAATATAATTTAGTTGTAATTACAAAACAAGAATGATACAATAAGAAATTATGACGCATGTTGAAATAGAACTCCTTTTACTTACGATTCCATTTATTTTTATCCGTACAATATAGAAAAAAGTATATATATCCTTTTTTTATAAGCTAAAAAAGGTATATTTCCAAAAGTCAATAAAAAGTGAATATATTTTTAGATACACTAGAAAAATGTAAAAAGAATTTCGGTATGTAATATGGGGAAGAAATGAAATTCCATGCAATAAAAAGTTTACTTCTTCCTCAGGGTTTAAAGGTAAACAATTTTTAAAAGGAAACTGAACTACCTGTCTTTATTATTGAAGAAAGAAAAATATCATGGATGCATTGCTTAAATTGACTCAGACTGGTAATAAGGAATAGTATACGAGATAAAAAAAATAGCTTTAAATACTGTTTCAATTAATTACAAAATTTTTAATAAAAACTTTGAAATGAGGTAGTTTTGATTTTAAATTGGCAGAAAAGAGTATCGTTCAGAAACAAGTTTCATTCCATTTCATTCAACAACTCTCAAGTCTATATTTAAGAAGAAAAAACATATTATTTTGGGGAAAAAGTTATCCATTTTTTTTCGGTAGACGTCTCTAGTGATCGTCATCTCGTGAGGTATCTATCAAACAATTTGAAATTTGTGCTCATTGGAAAAGTGACATTTGACACTAAAATATTCTCTTGCGGTTTTTTGTTTGATTAATTCAATTATGAGTACAAGGTTTTAAAAATAGAAGACAACAAACAGAAAATTCGCGATACATTTTAGTTTTTCTTTTATAATGGCGAAAATGCTAACCAGGTGGCTAAAATTGTGAAAAATGTTTATCGTCCTATATATGACTGTAACAACTAGTTACGCACAATTTTGGTTTCGTTGATTCCGTTTGGGTATTTGGATGCTAAAGATACACCTAGCATGGATACAGCATCGTCGAGAATGTCTACAAAATATCAAAAATTATGAAACTTGACAGCATGTCAGCAGTCGTAGCTTCGCACAAAACCTAAAAATCTACATGAAAACTGTTTTAAACCTTTTTACAAAGCGAATCTGAAAGATGTTACAAATAGTTCACGTAAAAATAATGGATTTCTTTTTCCCCAGACTAATATATATATATATATATATATATATATATATATATTTTAAGCTAATTTAACCATATTAAAAGTTTTAAAAATTGAAATCAAAATGCATAATTCTCGTATAAAAGACTCAACTACCGTTAAAGTTTAGTTTTTCGGAAATATTATTGTCTTCAATTCCATTATTCATTTATTTATTTATTTACTTTATTTTATTTTAATTGATCAGAACCTCCTCAAATAGAATAAGTTAAATTGCTTTCCATGCAGCCATTTGAATTTAACTAAGGATAAAATTTTGACAAACATATAGAAAGGGGAATAAATTTTTTATCGAAATTATTAGAGTATAAATATAAAATAATACCTTATAAATTTGCTTTTCACAATGTGTTTTTGTAAAATAAATTTCCTGAAAAATTTTACTGTTTTATCTGAGATGCAAAATAATTAATTATTTTCATTATCTTCAAATACAATTTCCAGAAAATTCTACATATTTATCTTCGTTTTAGTTTATTAAAAAAATCATGAAATATTTAAATTGTTATTTCTTTATATCTGATCCATCGAGTTTTTAAAAATATAAAATATTAAAAATATGAAAATTTTATAAAGTTCTTATATTTTCATGAAAATAAATATTTATTGTGCGATTTCAATAATATGATAGTTATAAAATAAAATGTCTTAGGCGACGAAATCTTCTGAATTTCTAAAATCATTAACTGGGTGGTTAATCTAACAACTAAGGTTATTTCATTAATATTTTACTTTCACCTGCAGAAAATTAATAAATTATGTTGAACTTGATACATATTTAAGTTTTAATTTTTAATAAACCAATCCCTTTATGGAAAAAATATTTTTTTTAAATCTATTACATAGCTGAATTTTATATTTCTATTATCAAATGTTTATTTTTAATCAAAATGGGACAACATTTTGAATCCCTATATTTTCTAACATTAATTTATTTAAAATATGCTTCATTAATGATATTTATATTCAAATTGTTTTTAATGATTAATATGATGATATAACCACAATATTTATAAAAATAATTGCGCTCTCGATAGCAAAATATGATTTAAATATAATCAACTTCAAACTCTATTTTCTAGAATAAGCGATTTTAAACTATATTTAGTTATTAAAAATAATATAACAAATGTGGAAAACTTGATTTACATGTATTTTAGAAAATTGTTCCGTAAAATCGTTTTGTTTAAAAGGTAAACACAAAAATGAATTACATAGTAAACAACATTATATTGATAGTTATACAGGTTGATTTTTTTTAAAGTGATTTTGTTTGAAGCACCCTGTACCTCGATCTTATAACCGAAATTGCACCAAACTCGGTATTTAGATTAAGAAAAACATGGGCAAAAGGATTCCATGAAAAAATAAGTTCCAAAAATCATTGCTAGGGCATTTTGTGTCACTTTACAATGTATAAAATGTAAGAAAAGTAAAATACTAATACAAACAATTGTACAGTTAAATTTGTAATGTTTATTTACTACATTAATTTCTGTTTCAAGCACCGTTCTCAGAAATAATAATAATAATACGTAATATTTTTTCTATTTCTAATTTTCTGAAAAGCTGCGAATAATTATATTCATTCATATAATACAGCTTCACCAGTAACGCACTTTGCGCTAACGTGTGAGGCATGGCCACTGGAACTTGTTTACTTCAGCAGAGCTTATTTGTCGGAGCTGTCTCCTACTTGCTTTTATAGCCCCTATTACTATCCATCGCACAACATTTGCATTTTTCTTTGATACCCGTGTTTTATGCTAACCCTCGTTATTGTAAACTACAGCAGTGCCCCAAAATGCCCTAGTGGCGAATTTTGGAACTATTTTTTTTTCACTGAATCCTTTTTTCTATGTCTTGATTAGTCTAAATACTAAGTTTGGTGCCATTTCGGCTATAAGATCGCGCTACAGGGTGCTCCGAACATTGTCACTTTTAAAAAGATCACCGTGTATATAGAATAAGATATACCCGAATGATAAAAAATTATTGAGACTATGGTATTTTTATTAAATGTAAAAACATTAGAAAATCGATAAAATTTTCTTTAAACATTTGTTACTTTCATAAAAATGTTATATAATGAAAAATAAACAATTTATATTTCACGTACATTTTTTTTAATAATTTAACCTCATAATGCATATTATTGAGCTTCTTTTGTTACCTTTCATAGTTAAAATAAGTGGATTAAACTGATTTTATTTTCAAATAATGTGAGCAGTATATAATAAATCTTCTCGAATTCTTACGCAAGAATGATCAGTTCATAAGGAGTTCGTAAGATTAAATCAAGCAACAGAAAATGACATCGGAGTCAAAAGATCTCATTTCATGTTTCGATGAAGCACACATTGCTTTTGGCAGAGTGAAAGTATAGTTCTTCCACTAAATCATTGATAAAAAGTAAGATAAATTATCAATTGTAAACAGCATACTATATTAAAATTCTATTTATAGCTTTCTTGACTGCAAGACATTTTATATGTCTGTATTAAATATTATGCAGTCCGAAATAAATATATTTAGAAAAAATATTCGCAATATTTATTTACAACATTTTAAATAAATAATTATTTATATAAATTTTAAAAAATATTAATTAAAGTAATATTTTTTAAAATATTTTAATAAAACGTTTTTGCTGGTTACAGATTTTATGCATTTAATAATGGAAAACATTATCAATTTTGATGGAAAAAATATAATATTGTTTAATGACCCTTAATATTTTTAATTTCTTAGAATAATAAAGTTTTATAATATAAATTAGATTAATAATTTAATCAAATAAATAAAATACTACACTAGTTTATTTTTTTTATATCTACTTATAAATTAACGAATTAAGTATAAATATTTTAGACAGTGGTAATATTGCATTGTGAATGGCTTAGACTAATTATATTTAACAATTTCTTCAAGTGTATGTTTTATCTTTTATTATATTATAGGGAGAAATATTTGTGATAAACAAGTTTCTATAGACGAGTGCGCAAATTTATTATTCATTTACTTTTTAGATTTAGATTTAAATAACTATTCTTAATATACATTTCATTAGATATATTGCTTCATTAATTAATTTTTATTATAGGTTTTTATATAAACATGTATATATACTCAAAAAGGTGTGTATTTTAAAAACGTTATAAAACAATTAAGGATTTTTTTATATATTACTAATAACATCCAATAGTATTAATAAATATAGAGCATGTCAATAAAGCTCATATATATATATATATATATATATATATATATATTAAACTAACTAAATCAGTAGACTAATGAAAAATTCTTTTTTCAGTTAGCATTATTTTGCACATTGAAACGAAAGCAATGCCTCAGGCCAAATCAAGCGTTTTCACTTTTTTATCAACAGATTACTTATTGTGTTTCGTTTAATTATTTGCAATCCAACCAAATTTATTATTTAGAATGATAAAAATTTCTGATTTATTAAATTAAAATAATTGTTAAAGCCTTACAGATCGTAGTTAATTAGCTTTCATTTCAGATAATTTTTTAAATATTATACATGCACCAACACCCGCTCATGTAACAAATTAGAATTTACACATAATAAATATTTATATATAGTTAAGGCTTGATTAAATAACTCATATATGGATATAAAAAAGTGATTTGGAAATGTTAATTTTTTTAAATTAAATTTTTAAAATGAGATTATTAAGTCAAATATATGATATCATCTGTTCTAAAGAGAATTTTTGAGATGAATGATGAAATGCAATTACTAATTAGTAGACATAATATTTAGTCATCAACTAATTGTTGGACGTAGTAAATATCGTGATAAAAACAATCTTTGTCTAAAAGAAATTAAATTTTTTCAAACTATATTTTAGGATATTTGAAATTATCATTTGTATTCTTAGTAACAATAGAAATGTTTGCCTTATTCCTGTGAAAATGTTATTTTAATAACATCTTAAGAATTGATATTCAAATTGAGGTTATATTCATTATTATTACATATATTAAACAAAGGATTTTATAAGCGTATCAAATGAATACAATATAAAATAAGACATGGCTTTTTTGTAAAAGGAATTACATTTACATGCAACGTTACTTTAACTTCTTGAATAAACTTATTTACAATTGTTGCTATTAAAGATATTAATTAAAAGTACATTAAAAATAAGTGTAAGAATTGTTTTCATATGAAGGAGAATTCAAAAAATGAAATATGCACATATTAACAAAAAGATTATTCCATTATATATTCAGAAGCGTTTAATTACTAAAATGTATCTACCAATCGGAAACTTAGAATGCTCACGACTTAGCGATAATTAAGTTTGTCTTAGGAAAAAAAATTACATATGGATTTGAAGAAGACTTCATGTTTCTTTATGCATAACAAAAGAAAAAATTAAGCTACATATTTTTCTATCATGATGTTATGAATTATATATTTTTTTATATTTTAGTTACATAATAAATGATATTTCATACTGATAATTTAATTAGTTTTGGGGACATTTAATAATGATATAATCTATAACAGATATTTATTAATAACATAATATTTTATTTGTATTTAACTATAATAAAAGTAAAAAAAAATAAGAAATGAAACTATAATATTTTACCATCAAAATTATTTGCAATGTTTTAAGCAATACTGTTTTTTGATTTGACACTTCCATCAATGTATTACGGAATGATTTCCCTACTTGATAGAATGAGATACATCAATGACGATAGATTTATTTTACTTGTACTATAACTCCAAAAGTCTAATCAGATTTTTAAAAGCTTATAAATAAATTCTTAAGGGAAAGTTTTGATTGATTCGGTACTTGTTGTCCTAATGAATGAACCGAAGAAAATATTTTTTAAAATCAGGTGACAATAAATAAATACTTCTGTTGGCTGGTTATATGTATCTTCATTTTAGCTTATATGTTGAGGTTATTGTTTTATTGTATATATGTTGATGTAATTGTTTTATTTCCGAATGAGTGGTTCTTATTCAATCGTAAATTTTCAAACCATATATCAGGGAATTTAAAATTGCAGAAAATGTTTAATATTTAATTATGTTGATTCGTATTTATTAAGTTCATATGCATACACATGAATTCAATATGTAAAGTTATTTATGTGACAATGTGAAAGTTAGTACTTTTTTAAATAGTCAATTTTAACCTATGAATTAAAAATAATGATAAATGAAAGAATATATAATTGTGTTCCTCTCACATAACTTAATTTTTAGATTTAAGAGAACAACTTATTTTTTTTCTTTTTGAATAAATAATATCTTATTTTTGAATAAATATTTGAGTTTGGCAGTTTTTTCCAAAGTTGTTTAAAACAAAAAATTACATTAGCTGCTTTTAAAACAATGGCTCATTCAGGTGTTTTCTGTAGTAATCTGATTTCAAAAATCATAAATTACATTTTTATTTTTTAATGTTACAGCTAAAGGAGAAAAATCTGAAAATTCCACGCAGATAGATTAATATTTGTTTTATCTGTCAACAATTTTTAATCCAAAACAGTTGTTCAGCATTTTTACTTTTACCGTGAATACTCTTGTATTGAACTTTCAGTCAAGAAGGGTGCTAGAAGTGTTTAGCAATTGAAGAGCATGTATTGTATGTATAATGTAAATTATATGATCTAATTTGCTTATATGATGAACAAAGATGGAGTAATTGGGGAGCCTCTACATTTTGCTTAAGTAAATCCAATGAGAGCACGGAATATATTCTTAAGTTTAATATTCTTATATCAACTGCTTCATTTGTTTTCTATCAACGTTTGCTGTTCCAACCTTATTAACTTGAATTACTGCAAGCAGTTAAAACAAAGAATGAAGAAGAGTTGCTAATGTTTTGTGACTTTTTATTCTTTGAAATTTGTTATGAGGCCACAGTTTTATAACTAACTTGCGAGTTGATATTGTTACTTCAGAGGACGAACAAAATGATAATTCACAGTTGGAATATGGTATATAGAGCAGTTATAAAATGTTTTTTTTCTAAATGAGAGAAATATTTAATACAGGGGTTTTACTAAGAAAATGTTTGTGTTAAACAAGAAAATATTTTTGACCAATAATATTTTTTGCATAGAAGGTAGCTTTCAACCATGAATGCAGATAATGAAAATACACTCCAGAAAATATAGAAGGAATTTAATTATCTTGTCACAAGCCATATATCACTTTTCACCCCATTGTGCATCATTAATTTGTAAAAATTGTTTTATTACTATCGGTGTACTTTGAAATTAATATGAATTATTTATGCTCATTAGTTTTATAACATACGTATTTCAGTTAAAGTCATTGTTTAAAATCCTTATATTTTGCAACTACACTGTAATGAGATAATTCGGAGGGATTACATACGCATTATAATAAGTAGAATTATCAAAAAATTAACAGACAAACAATATTTGAAAAGTAATATTTCACCATGTAAACTTGTCACAGAATGGAATCTAACATTGGAAGCTCACAAATAGTTCATTTAATCAGCATAATTTGTTTCAGGATTCATTTTAAATAGTAAATACTTCCTGCAAATTTTAAAATTTAAAATTATTGCAAAAAATGTAGGCTTATAAAAACATAAATTACTTTCTGAAAGAACAATAGAAAAATTAACAGAATACATAATAAGTTATTGTAATTTTTACTGAAAATCATATTCCAATATACTGATAAAATATTAATTTTATTAGTATAAATTGTTTGACAGCTTACAACCAGATGAAATAGGTTGAAAGCTACCTATTTCTTCTGACCGTAAGCTGCCAACCCTTTTGTAATTTTGAAGCGTAGTCAAATTACGAGGTCAACCCCAATGTTGGCACATTCATCTCGATACTTTACACCAATGGCAAGATATAGCTACTATGACATATTCAACGTGCAATATTAGTGATTAATGAATACAGCGGATCGTTGATTGGATCAGGTACATCATCACCTCCCAACCACAAGCTTGCTGCATTTCCCAACAAAGGCATAGCGGTACAGTAATAATTTAGTATTCCCTTTGTTTTGTCATTTAAGTATTTTTCGCACAAATACACATGAACATTTTACTGATATAATTTCTCTAAAACAAAGCAAGCTTTGTTACAGTCACATTTTCATTTTTTTATTATTTTCATTATATTATTAATTATTCGATAATAACCAATAAAGGAAAAATTATTTTATAAACAAGCACTATATTTTCACCACAAATCACTCATTTGGTAATCGCGTTAAAATTTAACAACTAATTTTAATGGTATTCAGGAATTTTCGTAAATCACTCTTCCTTCTAAAGATTTATTAATTATTTCTAATAAAGTTACAAAGCTTATTACCAGAAATTTTACCACCCACGTAAATGTAAACATGGATATTTAAGATATATATTAATGCTTAACATTTTTGAATATCGCATTTTGATCTTCAAGCATTAATTTAGGTTCCAGTATTAAATATAATTTTGTAAACGTGATATTATTTACAGAGAATAATATTTCATAACAAGCTTTCCTTGAAACTTCTAAAATTTTTAAGGGAAAGTAATTGCACTACATTCAATATATTTTACTTTAATTTAAATTTGCTAGAGATAGCTTTAAAATATATTGAATTTTGCATTCAGCTTGTTATGAACAAGCAAGTGTGATAGCTCGAGGTATTTTGACATGTGCTAGAACAAACCTAATAAGCGGTAACGATGTGCTGATAACGCCTTTTGTCATTGAAAATTTGCAGAAAAGTATTTTTAGAACCAAGTAGTTTATTACTGAATTCACAGAATATAAAGCTGATTCAATTAATTTAACAAACATTGAGAGGCAGATGTAAAAGTGTAGAATTAGGGTTCCGTAGGATGAATATATATGCATTAATAGTAAATACGGAAAAGTCAGAAAAGTAATAAGCTCTTTGTTTCAATATCTTATTTCCAAATCCATTTTCCTTTGAATTGCCTTTTGTCTTTAATATTTCATTTTATTCATGACATTTATTGGATACTAATTTAATATGTATATATTTAAAAATGCATATTTCTAATGTAACTACATCTTATATTTAACAAAGAAATGTAATAAATAGAAAAGGGTATTTGAGAAGATTAGCATATTTTTTTATTCTTATAAATATAAGATATTCTTCAATCTAGTAAATGTCAACAAATTACCAACTGTTATGATTTCTTCTGAGCTGTAATGTTTATAATCATTATTTGCCAAATGTGAAAGCGAAGAAAGAAAAATATTTTTTCAGATCATAGAAATCCTTTATATTCTTCCTTTTCTGTAAAATTCATAATTAAGTATTGCAGCATATTAAGTATCATTTTCTTTTTAATTAACAAATGCACTGTAATATTATTGAAATATTATAACACATTAATTTTCGATACATGTCATTATTGGTCTTTCGAAACCATATGTTCTTCATTATTAAATAATTGAGTAATTTCGTTTTTCGTAAGTAAACTCAATGTGTTCTAGTTTGTAAATTTTGTATTTCTGTTTATTTTTGACAAATTATATGATTGTTCAAACTTTGAAATCAAGCAAATATTTAGGATTGCAAGTAATTAATACATCATGATATTTTAATGCACTCAGTCTGTTAAGATTTTGAATACAGAACGTACTTAGTTAAATAATATTTTAGTCTTATTTAAATGATTGTAAACTAAGAGCTATTAAAGATATTTATAGCAAAATATTGATATAAGTGGAGACAAAAGGAATGAAAATGTTTTGCCAATAAATGTTTAAATTCTAAGATATATTATAGTAATCTGTTAAATGGGCGTCTTTTATTAGAAATATTTTCAATGTATAGCAAAAATATAGAAAAGCTAGTTGAAACTTCATTAACACTCATTATTTGTATGCTGTAAACATTTAACTAATATATTTCTATAGAGTAAATATGAGGTAATTTTTGCAGCATATTTGGAGTACAGATTAAACTATTGCACTTATAAAAAATACAAGAATATTCTTAATTAATTTTAATAATATTTTATGATCGTCCATAAGTTATTTCTTAGAATAGATGTATTCTAAATTTTTATTAATTATATTTATATAAATTATCATAAATGTGTGTTCTATTTAAGATAATTTATATAAATATAAAAATTCTGTCCGAGTTCAGGAATAAATTCGCATTATGATGAAATGCCAATTATATATTGAAATAGTTTTGTTGCATGTATTGCCATTTATAAGGATTTATAGGGCTGTTGAGAAGGTATGCAATTTTTGTGAAATAAGACATTTTTAAATGTACAGTGAAAATATTTGTTTGAATTTTTTAATGTATCAATAGTTCATATAAAATTTAAATACTAGAAATAACACATATTCAATGTAAAAACATCTTTTTGAGTGTTTAGTAGGTATATGTGTCACACATATTGATATTTTCATCTTTTCTAATCAAAACAAACCACACTGTTTTGTCTTCACTATCATTTAAATTACTAATTTTTAAACTATTATTAGCTCTTTGAATATATAGTCATTGTAATCTATTTTGAGGAATTAGAAATTGTTAAATAATATAAAATTCAACAAAATTTTATTATTTTTTGTTAAAATATTCAAAGTGAGTATTTTTATCAGAAATGCATTGTAATTTTGTGAAACATTTCAATTATAAATATTTTAACTGTGTATGAACTTTAATTTTAATTTTAGTATTTTGATAATAAGATTTATTTCTCTGTGTTATTATATCAGAAACAATTAAATCACTTATTGCAGAACTTAATATTAATTTCCATGACAAAGAAATGTTAGTAACTCATGTGACTGATTTATTACTAAACCGAATTTGAATTTTACAAAAAACAAATCTTCAAACCAATCAAAAATAAACTATAATAATATATTCTATACAATGAGATAAGAATGAGAACATGTTAAAGTTTAAAGATTCTTTACAAATAGTTCTAACAATAGAAAGTATTATTTATCAAGAATTCATTGTTTATCTATGAGCACTTCAAAATTCATCAAATTGTATTTGCATTAATGAGGATATTTTCATTCACAAATAGTCTTGTAAATATTTTCAGCATTACTTGCACATTAAAAATTGTTTTAATGTGCTGATACTGATTAAACACATAAATCAAAAACTTAAAAATAATAAATTAATTATTTTTCATTATGTCATTATTTATTTTTAATTGTTAAGATGTCATCCAGTACACCAGACAAATTATTGTGTATCAAAATCACCTTAATATTTCAAAAATATTTTTCTATTTCATTACATTCGAATAAAATCATGCGAACATGTAACAAATTATTTATGTACATGAAGATATAGAAACCTTAGGAATCAGTAAATATAAGTTTTTCTAAGTTAATCTTTTGAATATTCATTGTTAGTGTTGTGAGAAGAAAAGGTATGCGTTAACTTATCAGCTCATTTTGTTTAAAAGCGTAAAATTATGGTTACTACACAGAATCATGTTTAGACGATTGAATTATACTAAAATTATTATGAAATATTTTTATAATGTCTCTGTATTCTAGCATTTACTTTACAAAATTTAAATAAAAATTTTATTAATTATGAATAATTCTTAAGGAAATTCCTTTACCTAATTCTAAATTTTTGCCAAGCAAATGACGGCAATTATTTATTTTTTTTTATGTTAAATTAAAATTTAAGTTTAAGAATATTGGAGAGGAAATATATTTTAAAAAAAGGTTTTTTTAAAGTAATAATAGAAGTAACATTATATACATAAGTCACTTTATACATAACACAAGCTCTGATTTATAAAGTATTTCGGACAAAGTAAAATAAATATGGCACTAATATAAATTTCTTTATTTAAATATCACAAAATAATTTAAAATGAATATCCTAACTGGTAAGATATCTGTCTACCACTAAAGCCACACACACATTGGGTTTCTTTTATAGAATCTTACAATATTGAAAAGAAAAACCAAAGCATTTAAATTTAACTATAATAAACAAAGATTTAAATAAAACTTTAAATGCAAAATGATATTGAAAACTATTGTTTTATTACTAAAACCTAAGGTTTGCAAAATTTCAAAATATTTTATATTATTTACGTAATGATTTAAATAGTCTGATAGTTTTCAATTTTTTGAAATTGCAATATGAGATCTGGAAATTAAATATTTTTAGAATTACATTTGAAGTCCCTTTTTTTTTTTTTTTTTTTTTTTTTTTGATGCAGTGAATTTGGAAGTACATGCTTATATTGTCTGTCCATCGATTTAAATTTAATATTAAAAAAATAATTTGACTGGAAAAAGTTAAAGACATAATCATTTTGCAAATAGAAATTTTGCTATTACGAAATAATTTCTGCAATATTTGAATCTATTTTATCAAATTATTTAAGTAATTTAATGGAAAAGTTTACAGTTTTTTAATATGCCATGTAAAATTTACGTATTTTTAGAATTACGTTTCCTAACGCAATAATTTTCTTCACGCATTTTTTTTTGCTATAATTTTAGTATGTTGATGCATTTTAAATATATGATGTTTCTATTATTCATCCATTTGCTGGAAATAAAAATTTTCCCGTGATTCAAGCTAGTTGTTTATCAATAACTGAGTAGTTTTTAAGGTAGAGTGAAAAAATATAAAAGTAAAATATTGTAAATCAATTCCCCAACATTGTTTTACTCTGAATAATGTAACATACTAACTTAAGGGTAACAATTTAGTTTCTTTATTTTCATCTCTCCTGGCACTCTTAGTAAGATTTGGTTTCAAAGAGAGAGCATCAATAATTTATAAATCAAATTCTCTCTATTAAGACATTTTAAAAAAAATGTGTGTTATTAATGGAGAAAATATATCAAATAAATCAAAATTTTAATTTTTAAATAATTTTCTAACTTTTTTTAAAATATATTAATTAAAAGAAATATGAAAATTACAGTAATAGAAACATTAAAATTTAAAAGAAATATGTATAATTTAATGTTGCATATTCACCAATATAAAAATGTGTTTTGATATAGAATAAAATAAATAAAGGAAATAAATTGTTCATATTTTAAAAATTTATTTACGATATTCTTTGAACTATTATTATAATGAATTACTTAAATATTGTATATATATATATATATATATATATATATATATATATATATATATATATATATTATGTAAATTATATATTATTTTAAGAAAAATGTTTTACATTATGATACATTTTAAATATTTTTTTTTTAAAATCTAGAAATATACAACAATAAAAATAAAACTGAAATAAAATTATTAAATATAAATGTATCCATATTTATAATTTTTGCCAATGTTGTAAAGAGTGTTTTTCAGATATTTATATTAACATTATAATGTATTCGATACCTTAGAATTAATGCATTTAAAAACAAAATTCTTGTTTCTTAATATCTCTCTCTCTCTCTCTATCAAAGATCTTTTAAATAATTCAAGAGTATATTGTACTTAATAGTTCAAATTATTGCCAATATTTAATTTAAATTAAAACATTTTTATTCAAAAATTTGTTTACAAATTTAATAAGAACTAATTTAAATAATTTTAAATAATGTTCAAAAATTTTGTGTTAGGAAATGTGTTCGTTTTTGCTTACTGCTCTATTCCTAATAAAAATTTTATAATAAATTTATATGCGTATCTCATTTTTCCTTTGTAATTATGCCGCATTAATCTCCAAAACTAGCATTTTTTACATATTAATTTTTGAAATTTTAAAACATGAATATATTGTGCTTAAATTTCAGGAAAAATTAGTATATTAAATTTTTATGTTGTCTTTTTTAAGGTACATTAAAGTTAATTTTCTGACTAATTTGAAGTCTTAAATTAACTTTTTCGTCATAGGACATTATTACAAAGTACGTATTTTATTGTAAATTACTTTCAGTGGAAAGTAAGCCGTATATTTTTACTTTTATATGGATCCTAGGAAAAGTGATTTAATTAAACGTTTTTGTTTTTACTTCCTTATGAGCAGCACTGACATTATTTTAAAAGAAGCTGATTTAGGAGTTATTCTAATTAAAACTCTAAATTTAGAACTTTTTAATTTTATAGTTAATATTATAGTAAAAATTTTTATCTAATATTATAACAAAACTTTGTATATATTTTTCAGATTTTTGAATGTAATTACTTTTTAAATGAATATTTAAAATTTTGAAATATAATTTATTATTAACATATGTTTTGAAATTCTAAATATTTTTTTACAATATGTTTTTTATATATTAAAATTATTCTTAATAATTTCTTATTTAATTTTACGAGAGAAGAAACTTTTACAAGTTTTATTAAAGGACATCAAAAGATTACGTAATAATTCTAATTGATTGCAAAAAATTTGTATTGTTCTGTAAAAAAAAATATCTAAAACAAAAGGTTTTTGGTGTATTTTTTGTATAAATATTGGCATGGTTAATAGACACTGTACAATCTAGAAAGTTTCAATCATTTAATTTTGCCAGAACAATAATTTGCAAAATACTATTCACCTTTTTTTAAAAAAGCTTAAAACTATAAATTTTAAATTTAATATTCACTAAATTCTAATAACTACTTGCATTTTATTAAACATCCATTAAAATTATTTAATTAATAAGAATTAATAAGAATTTATGTATAATTATAGTTTAGCATTCAAAAATTATGTACAACATGATAATGAGATCCAGTATCCTCAATATTTCTTGTAATCACAAAGCTAACATTATTTCCTTATTTTGTCTAATATGAAAATATTTCATCCTCAGATTCATTTTCATCCTAATATTTAAATGATATATTGCCCTTTTACTTAAAAAAATACTAAAATATTATTTAAAAAAAGATAGGGCATTTTGTGTGTATTACATCACTTTTCAAAAAAGATTTATAATATTTGGCTTAACACTTATAGAATCTATGCATTGATATTTTTTTTCCTATAACTTTATGCTTTTTCCTTTAGTTAACATTCAAAGGTATCTTGTTTTCTTGCATCAGTATTTTTAAAATTATTTTCATAATACTTGAGACTACGAAAATCATTTTAAATTTCTTTGTTTAAGTTCTGACTTATTTTATAAAAACTAAAATTCTTAGTTCCTTATTCCCTTTTTTAATAATTTATCTTAAACTAATTTTTAAAGAATTATGATAAAAAAAATCTTAATTTTAATATTTCTAAGTAAATATTTTCTATTATTACGCTTATTGTTGATAAGAAATACATTTTGCTTAGATTAGCAAGAATTTATAATCCCTGCAATAATCTAAATAATGTAATAGTTTTCTCATAACACATTGTAATGTAATCATACACGCATATATTTTCTAAATAATTTCTGATAAAGAAACAGTACCTAATAAAAGTAACATAAGTTTAAGCTAGTAAGATATGTAAAGACCGAATGATTTATATAGATTTAATTACAAAATATATGCGAAAAAAATGAAGATATTTCAAATTGGATCGTTACTTCATGCACAGAAAAAATAAAAATTATTTCAAACATTTACTATATTTTGCTTTATTTAACTTTTCACAAAATAATATTTCAAATAGTAAATTTCAATCAAGACTTATTAAAGTATTTCATTCAGAATGCCACTTTGTAAAATAAAAATATATATATAATTGGAAATCGAAAGTTATTTTAAACTGTCATCAGTTCAAAATTGAATACGATTTCAAGATGTTATTCATATTTAAATGTTCATGCAAATTCTTAAAATAAATTTTTCTCATTGGATTTGAAATGTCTAATCCAGATGACTTTCGAGTAAAATATCATCTTGTGGCTGCATGCATAAGTGAAAATATAAAAAAATATATTTAAAAGTATTTTAGAAACAATTTTCAACAATTTCAGTGAATAAAGTTTCATAGGTAAAGTTTAAATTAAGGGTTGTTAAAGTTATAATTTTGCCAATAGATGTTTTATATCAGATAATTGAAAATACTTTGAACAACGCTATATCAAATTTCATCTAGAATATTTCATGCAGTTATCACAGATATACACCTGAATAACAATGTAAAAGCATCATTTAGTTTAATAATTGATGTCGTTTTAATTGAAATAGTTTCACTTTTTTCAGTTCAATTTAAACACTGAAAGGTTAACACTAAATTCATATTTAAGGTATAAATTTAATTATGTATAATATAAGAAAAAATGAAAAATATATAGAAAAAAAAGGATAATTAATACATTCTGAAATATATACAAGTTAACAGCCTAAAATAGTCGGTTCGATTTCTTGTTTATGGGGAATATGTTGAACGATTATTCTAAGTATAAATATTTTCATATTCATTTTATAATGTGATCTTATTGAATTTATGCCTAGAAAAAGTTGCGAACATTTTTTTAATATGTATATATATATATCTATTAGTTTGGGGAAAGAGAAATCCATTATTTTTGCGTAAACTTTATGTAAATTCTTGTGGATTCACTTTGTAAAACGATTTAAAACAGCTTTCATGTAGATTTTTAGGTCTTGTGCGTTACGACTGATGACATGCGGTTAACTTCGATCATTTTTGATATTTATAGATATTTTCGACGATGGTGTATCCACATGCAAGGTGCATCTCTAACATCAAAAATACCCGAACGGAATCAACGAAACAAAAATTGTACGTAACTGGTTGTTACAATCTTTAAACCGCAAGAGAATATTTTAGTGTCAAATGTCACCTTTCCAACGAGCATAAATCTGAAATTGTTTGATAGATACGTAACGAGATATCGATCACTACAGACATCTAACGAAAAAATAATGGATTACTTTTTCCCCAAACTAATATATATATATATATATATATATATATATATATATATATATATATATATATATATATATATATATATATATATATATATATAGATATATATATATATATATATATATATATATATATATATATATATATATATCAATGTTGATATTTGTATCAACATAGAGATAGTTACATTTTCTTTAACGAGTAACTTCAAAAACTTTTTAAAGTATTTGAAATTTTAATGTTAAAATTGTCTGAAACTGAAATTATGAAGTTCCAAAAAAATACAGATAGATGAAAGTAAATATAATTTTCATTAAATTATATTTCTAGATAATAGTTAGCATAATGATATATAAATTTGATAGTCCTATTAAGTAATTTTTTTAATATCAAGCTTATCTTTATCATAATAGTCCTAATCATAATAATTAATTTTCTATTAATAAACATGTAATCGTGTAACCTATAATAGCACATTAAAAATTATCATTTTTTATTATTTCTAGAATCCAAGAGCACAAGATGTTTGATAAACCTAAATTAATAAAATTATTTTCATAAAGGTCCAAAAGTTAAATTATTAATATTAAATTTTTAAAAATCCATAACACTCTAAGGATAAATAAATGGCATTCCAAACTAATCGACATTAATACCAAAACTAAAAATCATTTGAAACAGTTTCCGGTTAATAAAAGAAAAAAGGCAATTTTGGCATATTTGTCATTCAAATTCTAATTATTAATGTAAATATTTGTAGGTAGAAAGAGACATAATTTCAATATTTTAGTTTTGAAGAATTTAATGATTAAAATAAACTTATGATATAACTATTCTCGCAGTAATGAATTTTGGACCAAATAAAAATACGTTTCAATCAAATACATTTTCTATTTACTTTTGCTTGAATATTTTATATGATTAAAATCTTTTTGAAAGTTTATTTTGTTAAATAGGTATGCAGATTATTGCACAACTTACTGTCTATTTCATTGAATTCATGTTCATTAATTTAATATGTTTATTTATATATTTATTATTTAGTTTAGCCTACGTTTAAATTAACTAATGTTTCCTAAATATTCTTTTTATAAAAATTTATATCATAGTTTTTATCTATATAGTTGATACAAAAATGCTTACAATTTAATTAAAGCTTTAAATGTAAATAAAATATCTAAATTGCTTAAAACGTGATTTGTACATATTCTAAACAAATATTTGTGTGGAAATTACAAAGCAAGAAGAAAAGGAATATTCAATTAAAATAAAAAATTTTTTTTGCAGGTTTTTATGAGAAATATGCATATCGATAAAAAAATTATATATTACAAATTTTAAAGAGTATATTTTAAACATGGTTTAAAATATAAAATGAAGAGATTCTAAATAATAGTAAAATATGCTTTATTTAGCATATCAAATCAGAAAATTTGCTGACATGTAAATGAAGATACATATAAATTTTGGAAAATAATGATTCAAAATCTATTTTTAATTTAAGCATAAATATTTTTAAATATTTACATTATTTTATTTTCATAAAGAATAATATTTTAGAGAAATTTAGAAATAAAAATATTCTATTATAAACAATATCAAAAAATACATTACCCGAATATATCATTTGAAGACAATTGATGTAAATTAAGAAAAATTATATTAGTTTTTTAAAATAATTAACTTAATTAAATTATTTAACAAGATATATCTGATTTTAAGAAATTAAAACAGGAATCACAAAATACTGAGTTCATCATTGAATTACAGCATTGAACTCAGTGTAAATATTAAATTTATACAAATTGAATGTTTTTTCTATGAATTGTTATATAAATTATTGATTTTAATTGTTATAATAATTATTTTCCTACCAGAAAATTGTATTTTTAATTACATTATGCAATTTAAATTCAAACAAATATGCTTCTGAAAGTATTTTCATTTAAAATATTCTAAACTTGATATTTAATGAATTTAAACAAACAAACAAACACACAAACAAACAAACACACACACACACACACACACACACACAAAGGGAGTGAAAATGAATATATATATATATATATATATTCATTTTCCCTCCCTTTTAATAAGCTATTTCTTCTTGATTAAAATATACTTATTACTTTTTATAATTAAATATATGAATAATTACTATATAGCAAATGTGTTTACTTTGAATGGTATTAGAAAATAGTAAAATACTCACTAAAAATACTTTCTTCAATACTCTGTTTTCAAGGATAATGAGACGCAAATACGTTTTGTAAGAAGGGAAACAAAGGAAAACTCCAATTTACATTTTGCAGAAAGAAGGAACTATGAATAATAATGATCTGAAAATAGTCCGCAAGTATTTTCTAACTTATAGCTAATAATATCCCAAAGAAATAATCTCAATCGTTTTGAACAAATGTAAGGCTTTTGAGTATTTTATTTGTTGTAACTTCTTTAGGGAGACTTTTCATAGATAGTATATTTTCTTTTGTTATAAAAAATATAAGTAGGCTTTCTTTAGAAAATGTCCTAAAAGAGTTGGTCATGCAGAAAATAGAAAAATTAACTTAAAAGGGTTGAAAGTTGAATACCGAAACTTTTAAAATGGATGTAATATAATCAGAAGACTATATTAATTATTTATTCATCTTTTAATTTTTGACACTACTAATGAAATACATAGAACGAGTAATTTTCTATACATTTTATAATCTTCAGGAGAATTGACATTCGAGTACATATTTTCCGTTTGTAATAAGTTATTTTCTCGTATTAAAAGTGATTTGAGAAGAAACTCGAAAAGGTTTTGGACAATTATTCCGTTCGGTGTATTTCAAATGTCATAAATGCAAATATCTATTTTCCGAAAATTTATCAATAAACTCAGAAAGCTCAATTATTTTGGTCAAATATTACACATTTTATTATTCTTAATAATCTGTCTTCTGAGAGGATATGAAACTCAGAATGACACTGAACGTAGAGGTTTTACTGAATCCCTTGAGTCTTTGATCTTTGATGTTTTATAGAAATAGTGAATTGTTGTTGTTGTCGCTAACCATGCTAACCACGCTAACCACTAGACAGGTTGGGAGGCTAGTGAATTGTTAAAATTAGCATTTGAATGTGTGTGGATGTAAGTCATTTAAAATGTCCTTCTGTATTGCTTTACGTGAGGTCTTTCTATCCTAAGTGGAATGTACAGCATTTTCAGAGGAAAAAAATACTTAGAAAATTTACAATCATTGTTCAATAGACATACACGCAGAAAATAAGCGCAAATGATTTTAATAGTTATTATAGTCAAATTTTTGGAATCTCTTTAAAGAGTAGCTTCAAGGTTTCAAACAGTAGTTTTAAAAATGCCAAAAAATATCAAGATAATTTTATATTAAAATTTGTGCTTGAACGTGAATGATCAATTTCTGGTTTTTCCGAAAGAACTTCTCACAAACTATTGACCAAACGCAAAAAAGTAAGCTCAGAAATTTCTGTTTTCCCTGAAACGTCTGAGCAAATATATCGACAAATGTGTGTTCCCAGAAACTTAAGCAATAACTTATATTACTGTTCAAAATGGCTGTAGTCAAAACCGCCATTTTACAAATAAAAATAGTTTGGCCTACCACTTGACCATGGTAAGTTTTTAACGTGTATTTTAAAATAAATTAATGGATAAGAGATATATTTTATATTTATCGAAATAATCACTCAATTGATGCCATATTCTTCATTAATATTTCGGAAATGTCAAAATCGAACTTTCCAAATAACTTTTATCATATCTGAAAAATTTCTGATGAATTATTTAATCACTTTTTCTTATAAAGTTTTTTATCGAGTGAAGAAATTAAAGTATCATTTTTTTTTGATTTTCAAATGAATGTAATAATTATAAATAATAGAATATGCAGGGATTTTTCAACTGTGTAACTCTTGCACTCTTTAAATATTGGTATAAATGCAAGATAAAGTACAATTTTTAATACAGATTGCCATACTCTTGTTCAGATCTCAAATATTCGTTTTTAAAACTTTTATTTAAAACTGTCTAAGAGTTCAATTTGTTTCTTCATAATATTAAAAAATATTATGAAGAAACAAACTAAACAAAATTATCCTTACATATTATTATTATTATTTTTGAAAATGAGATTATTAATACAAAAACATAATTTTTGTAGGAGAATTTCATATTGTTTATATTTTATATTGTATAACAAAAATATCAATTTAATATTCGATTTGATTAATTTTTTAATAGTTTCTCATGATATTTCTTGCTTTTTAATTTGTTTTTTATTAAACTAGCTCATTCAGAACTGCAAAACAATTGAGATCTTTTCCTATTAATTCAACGTAAGCTACGTATTTAAAATGCATAAACTAAAGTATAGATTAACTAATAATTATTTGAAAATTAATTTGTTTTGAATGAAAATTACGTAACATAAATATTTAAGTCCTGTAAACAGGGTAAAATAATGAAAACACCCAAGTATTTGTGCTTTTGTCTATAAAATCTCACTTTTACAAATTGATTAGCTTTATTTTCTGTAAGAAAGCTTATTAATACAATTATTGAAGCTAATTAGTGTATTAAAGCAGCTTTTCGTGTTTTAAAAGATAAATTTCTTTAACGGATTTAAAAAGCATTTTGTAATTAATATTGTAAGCTTTCCCCTTAATCTCTCTCTCTCTTTTCTAACTGTCACCTCATTATATTTTCTCGCTTCATTGTTTAACTTACTAATCATTCTTCGATACAATTTTATTCGCCATGAGATTTCAATAGTGTTTTAGAATTTATTATGTAAATAGTTAAAATTTCTATATGCTTAGTCGTAACAACTACAAAATACAAAAATAGCACAAAAATTGTGATACCAAAAATAAATCTTATATTTAGTCACACATTGGATGGAAAATGAAATGTATGGAAAGTATGAAAAGATAAATAAGATAACATGAATATGAAATGACAAATTCAAGGAATTTTATAGTTGACATTATGAAAAACTGTGTCTCAAAAAATATTTTTTCTCACAAGATTTTTCTCTTCCTTTGTCTCTCTATTGTAAAATAAATTCATTATATAACTTATATAATCAACAAGATATCAATAAATGTTTTTAACGCAAATGATAAAGGAAAACTAAAGCAGCACAAAGTGATTAAAACCTAATTAAAAATTAATTAAATTAATTAAATTCATTAATAAAATATAATTCAATATTATATTAATTAAATTGCTGTCTTCAATGAGAATTTCTCTTAACGACAAGGAAAACCTTTTACTTATATTCACTAGGAAATTATGTACACATTATTTAACTTTTCTAAAATTTTTAGTAAAGTCATTTACATATATTTCCTATTTTATCAAACACTATATTAAATCTTTATTGTTCAATTCAATGAATTGCTGTTTCATACAATAAAGAATTACACTATATTTGATAAGTATCAATGTATTGCAGAAAAAATGGATACACAGATACAATTAGATTAAATTCCAATTAGATGGATAAATTTTACATTTGTCTAACGTACAATTTTCTACTCTAAGGAAAGTATCATAGGAAGTTCAATAATTTGGGTTAAAAATCGAATTAAAATGATAAATTAATTAAAAAATGTACCATTTAATTAAAATAATATTTTAATTTTAATATTTTTTTCTTATAAAATACTAAAAAAAATATTTTGTCTGAAAATATGAAAATATTAAATATGAATAGCTATTTAAATTAAATGCTGTTAAAAAAATTCCTATTCAAATTCAGGAAAATGTACTTTACTATTTTTTATATTTTTACATACAGTTTGTTTTCATTACAAGATTCATTGCTTTAATGCAGAAGTGTAAGTGAATTAATTTTTTTTAAATATATTTACTGTTATAAATTTTGATTTTTAATAATTAATGTCTCAAAATGTTCAAGCAATTCCAAGTATTTAGTATGTTTAAAGGTGAAAATGTTATTTGGAACTAATAGTGCATTTTCATTCCAAGTATCAGAAGTCACAGTAGAAGGCTGGATTCAAAGAAAAAATTTATATTGTAAAGTTAATTCGAGATATTTGTGCAAGCATATATTGCAATCACTAAAACGTATCCCACAAATTAGGAAGAACGGTTGGAAATTAGTTTCGTAAGAAAGTTTACTTATGAAAAGGAAAGATTTAGTAAAAAGAGACAGAAAAATTTTCATCCTAAAAAAAAACAAAAAAGTAAGTTTTAGCTTATAATAATGTTAGTCACTCTGAAAGTATGGATTTGTCGATACATGTAATTTCAGGGCCTAAAATCATTCATTAGTTTGCGACAATCTGCTCTCTAATGAGACGATAAACTCTTCTAAATTATTTTTTTATCTTAACGCACTTGTTCCATAGATTAAAATGATACAGAAGTGCAAATGAAAATGAAAATTCCTGGGTATTTTGAAGGAAATACAATTGGAGCAAGAAAGGGAAGAAGTTAATAAGGGCCACCATGTCAATTAAGGAAGTATAATTGTAACCTCATGTTTAGTAGTTAATCATATTTCTAAGGCTAAAACGTCATTCAATGTTGATGAAGAGTTGATCATTCCTTTACTAAAGTCATTTTTTGACAGCATCTAGAAGTTACTTTTTATGAACAGCCAATGCCATTTGATCGGTTAGCACTGATACCAAGAGCAAAGGAGAAATAACCGAAGACATTGAGACAGATTTTTTTGAATACATCGTTTATAATTTTCTTCCGTCCCCAGTTAGACGGACAACAGTTAGAAGAGTTTACAGACTCAACTCCAAGGCAATATTACTTGCTTATGCTCAATATTTATATCAGGAGGATATAAATAATGAATTGATGCATGCGTTTTCTTTAGATAGCAACATCACAGTAGCATAACTGTTTAATTCCCTGAATGTAATAGGTTAAATAAAATTTTCTTTTTATGTTCGCATATATGCAATTTTGTTTGTACAAATTAAGCGCAGATTGGTCTTTATCCAAACTATTCTTTATCTAAAATTTTATAAAAAATGCAAAACCTAAAATCTTTAATGTTTTATATTCCTAATTATATTAATAAAATTACATAGTGTATTTTATCAGTATTATAATTTATTCCTCATTAAAAATTTCTTTACTTTTCACTCCGCGAATATCCTATGT
This sequence comes from Latrodectus geometricus, assembly GCA_026290005.1. NCBI lineage: Eukaryota > Metazoa > Arthropoda > Arachnida > Araneae > Theridiidae > Latrodectus > Latrodectus geometricus. The sequence continues at coordinate 74,910 of JAPDSC010073356.1, read as the reverse complement.
ATTTCCTTAAATGTATTGATCAATATTTAAAAATCCAATTTCTTAAAACCAGAATGCATTTTTAACAGTTTTTTTTTTATAAACCGATTCCATTAATTCAAATGAATGTTCTTAAATAAAATTATATAAAAAAAGTTAATGCAATGATTGAAAAAAGCTTTGTTTTTAATTCCTTCTGAAATCCTTCAACTGAAATGAATTTTTTATTTATCAATTTAATATTTTAAAAATAATGATTTTTTTTTAAGTAATTTAATGGTTTTTTGAAAATAGATGAAACGCAATATATCGAATGCGAATATTTGTTTTCTTTACCTTTAGGATTTTCCTTTAATTTATCTTTTCTTTGTATTTAATTATAATTAATTTCTTTCTGGTTGAAAAGCTTTTAATTGATATTATTTAACGTAAATATAAAAAAGAACAAAAATGTGACTTTTAATAGCCTGCTTTCTCTTTTTATGAAAATAAATACAATTTTAATAAAATCCAAGAACGAGCTTCACTTGTTTGTGGAATTAAATTAATTATTTTGAAATTTAGGAATTTAATATAACTTGATTAAGATATATCTAAGTTTCTACGTATCAAGAATTCTATAAATCTCTTTACATTTTTAGATGATTTAAAACAAAGTAATTATAATGTGTATGATTTTCGTATAAATAACATTAATTTCTAAATCTTATATTTTTGAAATTGTGGTTTTTTTCAATTGTAGTTTTAGAAAAAATAAAAATTTCTATTGTAACAAAAATACAAGAAATTAGTATTGCACAACCAAAAGTTTACTACGTATATTTTATTAATTTTGATTTTACTTTGCTGAAATATAATTATCATAATATTAAACAAATAATTTAAAAGCATGATTTATTAATAAAAATCCTGATTAATTACACTGTTACCAATTGAAATCAAAATTAAAAGTAATTAAGTGTTAATTAATAACTTATGATTCTCAAAAATTAAAATTAATTGATGAAATAATTAAAACTAATTAAAAACTTTTTATGTCTCTCCCACAGATTTAACATATTAATTTGTCACCCATTATTAATAAAACTTCCATTATAATAAATTTTAATATATTATGCAAGAAATTATAAAAAATGGTGAAATAAAATATTTTACTTTAAATCAATATATTTTAAAGATAATTTATGTTTGTTTGTAAATTCGTCATCAACTGTAGAAGTTATTCTTAATTAAAATAATTACTGACAAAATATTCATATAAATTATAAAAAAGACAACTATATTATATTATATTTAAAATTTTATAAAGTGTCTAAGTTAATTTATGTGTGTGTTAGAGAAAAACGAATTTTTAATTAAACATTTTTGTAAAATATTTTATTTATTATGCTGAATCGTAAAGTGAACATGTAAATTAAATCATTCTTTATTAATTAATGTTCTTATATGTTTTGCTTATAAAAAAACTGCATTTCCATCTTAATATAAGTCACCTAACATTGTATTTTATAGTGTGATATGTTAAACATGTATTTTTGAAATATATTGGAGTCAGAAATCCTATTTAATTCTCCAATTATTTTTTTTCATTAAATTTACTTCTATTCTAATTAATATTTTTATGCCATTTTTCTACCTGTAAATAGAGATTGCTCAAACGTATTTGTGACAATAAAAAGGAAGGTATTTTATTCTTACTATCTTAATTTTTGTAGAACCTATCTTGCTCTTTATATGACCTTTGGTATTTTAGTTCAGAAACAATCATTTAAATTACGTAGTATTTATCTTTAAATGAATAATGAAAGAACTTTAAAGAAAAAGAATAGGAAAATTTACTTTTAAAGAAAATCATGATAGTACTGATTATTTAAAGCTTTTACTTTCGATCTTTAAGAAAAGTAAAACAAAACATCAATTTATTTTTTTAATATCATATATATATATATATATATATATATATATATATATATATATATATATATATATATATAATAGTAATTAATAACTTTTTGGATGTTAAATGATAACAAACAAAGTTTCGTCTTTAATAAATTTGCATGTGAGATTTGAGTTTTATATTGATATAAAAAAAGTAAGAAATTATTTAGTCCAATAAAGCATCACCAAATAACCGACATTTTGTAAAAAATGCTTACCTTATTTTAACTTAGGATTGAAAGAAATTAAAAATACATTGATTTTTCAAAATGAAACTGATACTTTGGAATTTAATATATTGCTCTAAGTTAGATATTTGCTTAAGTATTATTCTATTGAAAATTAAACTTACTCATGTATAATTCCTTCTGTGATGAATATTTGTGCATGGAAATATTTTCAATCATTAAGGGAAATAATTTTGTAAAGTCTGAACAACACAGAGATTTTAAATAAAATATTACAAGCAATATTGGGCTTGTCTCAGAATAATTTAGATGTTTATCGATTAATGTACTCAACTGCATAGCAATAAGACCGTTTCCACAAGTTTACTTTTAGTGTCTCAGATTTAATTGCACTTTATTAAAAATTTAGGCATGCTTTTACATGCCTCTTTTATTAAAGATTCTTTGAAAATTTCCTGGTATTCTCTCTTAGAAATATTCTGAAAATATTTCTTATTTAATGTATTTTTATTATTTGAAAAGTGAAGATAATTCAATATATTTAAATTTATATTGAATAAAGTGACAGAATATAGATAGTGGTTGTAAAATGATAGAATTTGGTATCATCCACTATGCAATAACAAAGAACGCTGAGTAACAAGATAGAAACAGTGTTGGGAATAAGATTTTCAGGTTAGAGTTTGTAGATTAGTACCATAAATTTTAAGTGAATTATTTAAAATTTGACCTCATTTATGTTACATGAGAAATATGTGAAATATTTTTTTAAATCTGAAACTGCACTGGAATTTCGTTAGAAGCAAGAATCACTCGAATAGGAAATGAAGTTAAAACAGACAACCTTTCTAAGACATATATGGGAATGAAACTAAAAACATTGGACTCGATACAAAATAAATTGGAAACCTTACGTGATAAAATTTTGGAACTTGAAGAAGTAACGTCGAAAGATTTTCAAGTTGAACTAGATGATATTGAAAGACGACTTGAAAAAATTGAGGTAAACCCCAGAAAATTACTTATTTCAGAAAATGAAAGTACTATACATTATTATGAAAATAATTCAAATGCTGTTTCTAATGACCTTGTTATAATGAAAGCCTCAAATACCCCCTTTAGTTCTTCTCGTTTTTAACGTACGTTGTTAAGAATTCTCAACCATTGAAAATAAGTTTGATGATTTAATAATAAATAAAGAATCTTTAAAAAATTCTCAAAAATTATACTATTTAAGATCCGCGTTAAATGGAGATTCTAAACTATTAGAAAGTATATCTGAAGCCTTTATATCTCTAATGGCAGCTTTAACAGAATAATATGAAAATAAATGCTAGTAGATTTTCATGTTCGTTCAATCATGATCATAAATAAAATTCACTATGAATCAGCTAAAGAATTATGAGCTATATAGTACCAATAGCATATATAAAAAATTAAGGTCCTGAAAAATATTAGGATTTGAACTAGATGCGCCTTCAGAAATAATGCTGACTAATATTGTTATAAATAGTCTTAATAAAGAAACAAGACGAAATTTCTAACTTTCTTTATTAACTATAGAAGTTCCCAAGTTTATCGAACTGCTTAGTTATTTAAAAAATAAGAAGTATATTGTTAGAAAAAATTTCTCGGAGCAGTAAGAATAAATGTATTATTAAAATTTGCACCAATCCGAACAGGAATAAAACTTTAGTTTCAAAAAATGAAGAAAATAAAATAAAATGTATTGTATGTAATTCTGAATTCTTTCATCCAATATTTAGGAGTAAAATAATTTCTTAAAATGACAATAAATGAAAGAAAGCAATTTGTTAAACATAATAATATTTGCACCTGATGTTTAAAATATAATAAAAAAGAATGTAATTCTAACTATACATGCCCATGTAGAAAAATACATACTTGTTTATTATGCAGTGAACAGAAATCAGTTGACCTTGACTTAAATAAGAATACCATTTCGTTCACTGGAATGAAAAATGAAAATTCTGATTTTTCAGAAAGCAATAAGTCGATGGTTTCGCATTTCCCACTTGAGAATATAAGCAATAATAAATCAGTTCTCTTAGCATCTGCTGTTATTTAATTTTGAAAGGCAGATGGAGGATTCATTAACGAGGAGTTTATTTGATAGTTGTAGCAGTATATGCCCTATGACTCACGAATTGACCGACGCTTTAAGAATAAAAAAGGAAAAAATAAATACTTAAGTGAATATGTTGAATTGTTCTGTTCAAAATATACAAAAACAAATGGAAGGCTACTATTTCTAACAATTCGAATTCCTTTGAAAAGGAAGCGGAATTTCTAATCGCAAAATATATAACCAGATTAATACCGTGTACAAATTTTGATATTTCGAGTATTGAACTCCCAGAATTTATACAATTAGCAGATTCGACATTTCACCATCCGTGTAAAATATATGCATTGATAAATTCAACTTTATTTTTTTAAATTTGATATTATTTGAGTATTATCACATTAAAGCAAATTTAATTTTACAAAGCTCAAAATTCGGATGGATAGTAACTGGTAAATTAAAGGAAATTCACCATGCAACAAAAATATTTGTAGTTTAGTTAATGAGTTTCAGTCAATATAAGATAACATTAAACAATTTCTTGATCTTGATTCTTTGGATTCAAAGATGACCCCATTACCCGTGATAAAGATAATGTAATGGAAATTTACAAAAAAAAAAAAAAAAAAAAAAAAAAAAAAAAAAAAAAAAAAAACCAGTTTGTTTTGAAGATGGTCCTAATGTAGTTAATTTTCCGTTGAGGAAAGATTGGAAAAATTACACAGCAATTATCCTATAGCTAAACGACGTTTTATTTTAATGCAAATTGTTTTTTATTGCAAGCTGTTATGAGCAATATTATCTTAGAAAAAAGAGATAAATGCTAAATCCATATTGACTATAATGCCTATTGGCTAATATACTACAAAATAAAAAACAAATAAATAGGTTTTTCATTGAAGATATTGAAATATGTAATTGGTACAATAAATTTTCCTAATAATATAAAAATTATAAAAAGGAAATCATTTATCAATGAAACATCTTTTATTTCATCATGTAAATTTCCAGTTGTAGAAAACTAATAATCGAAAGTTGACAAACATATCTCAACAAATTTAACAAGTGTATGTAAAGAAAAATGTATATCAGAAACAGCAATTACAGAAAATAATATCTATAGGACAGAAATTCAAATGTAGTTTTAAGAACGCTTTTGATGCATTTTATATAAGCCCTGAAAAATAGTATCTCGATGAAACAATCATTATTACATTACAAAATATATACGAAATTCAATGAACTATTTACTAAATACAAATAAAATATATGTTAAAATTTCTTGAATCGCAACATTCCAATAATATGAGTAAGTATATTTCAATAAAAACGAATTTCATCACAAAACTTTTTGATTATTTGAATTTGAAAACTTTATAATAAGACCTTTTGATATGATAAGTGTAAGAATATCAATTTTTATTATATTGAGACAGCCAGAAGTACTAGAAAAATGACATAAATAGAGAAGTATCATATTTATATCTTTTTTTCTAAATATTAAAACTTATTGCTTTATTATCTTTCAAAAACTAAGGTGAAGATAATGTAATATATAAAGTCCAAGAGTGTACTGATGCTTTAAATATATTTGAACTATATCTATTGCATATCAGAAAAAAAATAATGTTGTAAATACCTGTATGAGACTCGTGACAAAATGATGCAGTGTAGGAATTTGATTGAATTAACTTTAATGTACAAAGTAAAATCTAAAAATTTCCTAAGAAACATAGTCTGATAGATATTAAAAAAAAAGGTTCACAAGAACTATAGATTTCAACATTTCCTTGATTGGTGTAAATATAATATATATACTATACGTTTTTAAGATTCTTTTTTTATCGAATCAACATAATAATATTTATACTAAAAAACTCTATTGTATGTATGAAATTCCTAACAACTCATAAAATTAAATCACAAGAAAAATGCAACAATAATTTAATAGTTTGATGATTGACTGTAAACTAAATAGAAGTGTATAGTAATACATTTTATTATAAGTATCAAGTTTGCTGAACCACTATAAAATTAAATGAGTACACAAAAATACAACTTTAATTTAAAATATTCTTGAATCATTACTTGACGAGTTTATGGATTTAAAAATTCAAAAATTATCTGGAAATACAGAATGAAACTATAAATGTACATCAATGAAAAATCTAAATATTTATTCAGTTCGTCTATGTATGATAGAAATAATTTATGAAGCGCATTACAAGTAAACTATTATATTTAAAATGTTAACAGTATTTAATTCTTTTTTGATGAAAATATGAATAAATTTTCTTTCATCCAATATTTGATTTCCTCAGAGTTCGTAAACAGAAACATTTTCTTCACAAATCTATAAAATTATAAAAATGACTTATTCAGTTATACCTAAAAACTACATCATGTAAAATGTATTTCTTCAATATTTATTTTTTTAAGAATGAAATTTTTTAATCTCTAAGCTTAAGGTTTCTAAAACAGTTATCTTATTTTAAAATTAAAAAAAATTGTTTTCTACAATTTTAAGTATATTAGTTATGCCTTTAGAAATTATTAAATTTCTGTAGGTAAATTTGTTTGCGTAAGGAAATAGGTTCCTAAATAAAATAAATTCAAATTGTCTAAAGTGCAAGAAACTAAAACTACTATTGAACTTACCCTCATAAATATATTACTAGTTTCTACTAAATAACGCATTATGTGGTCTAATTACATACATAAAATGTGAGCGGATGCTACAAAAATTTCCATTAAAACACGTTTTACTGCATTTCAGGTAGAACATATGCTCCAGTTATTCTTCAAAAAATAATAAGTACACAATTTTATATTGATTGCTTATATGAAATTTTAAATTTATCAAGCATAAAAATAAATAACTGATGATTAAAAATGATTTTATTAATTTACCTTATAAAAGGTATTCTATAAATTTGATCTTGTTGTTTTATAAAGAGTAAAACTGCTTATGAAAATGATTTCATCAAATTTAAGTTTGTTGAGAATTAGTCAAGACACTAATATCTCTTGGCTTAGTCAACAATAGTCTGCTTTCATTTGATCTTATTGACTTCATCTGGGACTGTTTATTTGGTTATCAGACCTACCCATGCCTAGTTTAGGGTAATTACTATCCCTGGATGCAGAAGTGTCAATACACTCTATCCTAATCTCTAGTTAGGTAGCAATTCCAAAAGAGGTGAGTGGAAAACAACTTACTACCGATATCGTTGAATATCAGTTAAATTGAATATTTAGGTTGTGTGTGCGTGTGTGTGTGTGTGTGTAGTCGCCACCACACACCCTTGCAAACGTACTTCAAATATAACTCAATTACTTATTTTATTTCAGGTTAGGATACAATTATAAGAAAATCTAAATAAAATAGATAAATTTAACTTCCAATTTTTACTGTAATAAGCTAATAATATTTGAGGAGTGAATGTTACTGCTCACTGAAAAATAATCGATGGCATACAGCAAACCAAATGCAAGAATAATTAGAATGGATTTTTTTGTTGATTGTTATAAATAGTTTTTTAAGAAAAAATTTATTTAATAGACACCACATCAATTGAAGAATATAAGAAAATTCTTCAATTAATGTATTATCTATTAAGTATGTATAAATTAGAGCATTTATCATTCATTCTAATTTAAGTCAATAATATAGTACTGATATAAAATTATTTTTATCCGAAGTCTCGAGAGAAAGCTTTGAGCTGTTACAAAATTGAGATGAAAATTCTCTTATTAGTAAAAATTTTAGATTATTTTCAAAATATTATATTCTGCATCGTCAACCTGAAATAAAAATAAAATAAATGTAAATTTAAGCATCTAAAACTTTAAATTGCAGTGGTTAATTAATATGTTTCAAAAAGAAAGAAATTTGAAAATTATTATTAAAAGAAGATAATTAGAAATTAAAAAATTATATTATTTATTCTAAATTTTGTATGTTGTTTCAGGTATTTCATTTAATTAAGGCATCTTAATAAAATTCTTATAAATGTCCATAACATGCTTAAAATTTTGATCGGTTGGAAATACTTTTAACGCTGAATATTTAAAATAATAATTATTCACGCATTTTATCTAAAAATAATTTGAATTCAAGTATATAAAGCTTGTAACTTTAATAAACAAAACAAGCAATATCTATTACGATATTTTAAATCCATTTTTTTCCAAGTAATAAATTTATAAAAAAATGTAGTGTTCACACTAATTTCATGAAACCATAGTAAACAATAGCAACAGATAAATAGCTTAGGAGATAAATATTCCTTCAATATAATCTGTCCAAATTGTTGGCAAAAAGGATATTGAAACAATGCTCGTTCGCTCTCTGAAGAAAAATTCAGAAATTCGGTCGCTTTACTTATCTATTCTGAACATCTGTTTCCTAACTAATTATATTTTCTTCACGTATTTAGATAATGCTCTATTGATTGTTGAAAATTGGAAATGACTTTAGACAAATAAATTAGTTCAAATGGATTAATTTTTATAAAGCTTACCGATAATTACTTATCTTGTTATAAGAAAATAATGATATAACTAGATGGGTAATATAATTCAAATTAGGTGAAAAAATAAGCTATTTAATTTTACTATAACGAAGTTTGTGTTTTTTGATTTTCAAATGATTTTATTGTACTAAATGTCTTATAATTTCAACTTTAATGTATATTTACATAATACATAATCATGTAAGAAAATTGCTTAAACATCGTTTTACAGGATATAAATATTAAGTTTGTTTAATATATCATTAAAGGATAATTATGTTTCCTAACTCTTCAGTTATTTCAGATATTATGATTTAATTAAATATTTTTCTAAACACTCATAGAATCTCATAACTCTTTAATTTATGATAGCCAAGCATATATTATTTTCAACAATATATATTACGTCAGATTGCTTTACATTAAATTTTTTCTTGATGATTTAAATTGACTAACGAAATTCACATTAATAACTGCCAATATTTATCATATAATACTAAAACTATTTATTATAAGCTAAGTAAAATGACTTTATTGGAAGATTTTCTAAAAAATGGAAACATTAATATTAGATAGTTTACTAAAACTTTGAAATAACATTCTATACCTTAAATTATATCTAATATTTAAATTTACATTTTATTTCTTGCATTCTATTTTTAAACTCAAATAAAATTTCTTTTGAAACAATTTTTTATCAAGAAAAATCAAGTATTCTTTAATAATCTACTTTATTAATTAATGACAATTTTTATTTCTTAAGATACTTTGATTAGTTAAGCAGTATTCCTATTTGATAAACGCAAACTAAAGTTTTAGCTGCTAATGATTAAAATTTTATCCAGCCAAGCGAATTTCAAACTGTCAAATAAAGTAATTAGTATTTTCTCTTAATAGGAAACTTCATGGTTTCTGAATTTTTTTTTACGTCACATGCTTTAATTTGGAAAGATAGTTAAGCAGTCATTTTATTGCTAATCTAATATTTTAGTAAGTCTTTAAATTTAAGATTACATATTACCGCATTGTTAGTTTATATAATGTTAAATATTTTTTTAGTATCTCTTGAAAGTAAAGTTTTAGTGAATTTTTTGAGTTAACAAAAAACATTTCAAACAATAGTGTATTTGATTTAGATATATTTCACCAAAAATATCATTACAGTATAATTTATTTTATAAATTTTCTTTAAGTAACTATTTGAAAAAATATCTTTTAAATATATGTAATTGAGATGTATATTTTTTTTTAATTTATCAATTACTATTTGAAAAATTAAAAACATACCGTATCACATATCGTATAATATAAAAAGGTCATTATTTATATTTCATAAATAAATTAGAATAACAAATATAACGAAAAATAAAGTATCATTGACAAAAATATAATTTTTGTAATAAGTAATTAAATTTCCTATTCCAAAAATCAACTAAACATGTATAGTTTATTAAATTCATTCGAGTCAGGTTTTCAGAAATCTAACATTATCTTTTATTTTAGTTTCCAAGCATTATTTTTTACAGTAATTAAAAATAAATATTTATGTTACAATGAATGGATACAAACAGCAACATGGAATTTCAGAACTGCCACAATATATTTTCAAGAAATTTAAAAATGAAATTCGTCTTTTAAACAGCAATTTTGTCATATTAGATAAGAAGAATGCAACAATTTACTGACGAATCATATGACGTGCATGTTCTTGAAGAGGCTGATTTGGTAAAGAATGGTTACCGCTATGGCCTCATTTCGATAATTAGTGAAATCTCAGACTTGAATGTTCAAGCTTGAATACTGAATTTCTACCACATGCTTGAGTGTTTGAGATAACTATAAGCAACTTTAGATCTGATTTCAATTAATTTGGTTTGCAAAAAGTAACCGTAGAGTGTCAACTAAACTAACAAAAATATAAATATGTTTCTTTTAGATTTTATTTTTCATTCCAATCTAAAAGAATAAATATAGTTTGGTAGATATACAACAAATATATACATATTTACACACATACATACATAGCAGCTTAAACTTCAGTATTCTTCATTTGAAATGGAATTGATTTCTCCAAATATTATGCTTATGTTCGTAAAAAAAAATTGCCTGTCTAAAACACTTTGAGTCAATGGATTACTATCTAAAGATCTTTAATTAGTTTCAATGGGAACTTTTGTCATGATCATATTCTTTTAGATATTTAATTTTTTTTTCAAAAACCGTGTTACTATTAGAAATACCATTCAGATTAGTGTGAAGGAAGGAATAATGTTAAAGGTTAACAGATTTAAATGTATGTGCACATAGCTTTTGCTTTTTTTTCCATCTAATGTATAAAACTCATATTTGTATTATATAACTTTACATATAAGAAATATTTATATTACCTATAACATACTTTATGACCAACTCAATATACTTACATCATATGTAAGAAATAGTAAAATAATGGTGGTAAATAGTAACTTCTGCTTAACGTGCTCTAAATACATCAATACTTTCATTCTAAAAGAAAATTTTAAAAGAAATTAACTTATCAATAAATTTACTTATCATAATATGATACACTTAAAATCATAAGATATATATCTAAAGTTAATAATATGTCTGATTAATGTGTATGTAATATTATGATCAAGATGTAGACATTATTGTATAAAATATTAGTTACATACGCAAAATAACATGATAATAGCACTGATGTTTGTTGTTGCTTCTGTTGTTTCAAAGTTACACCAGATCCGCGAGTCTTTACATCAAAACACATTCAAGAAATGACAGGGAATTCGCAAGAAAATCCAATTCTTCTTTGTAAATCCCAACCACAAATGAAATTTTTGGAGGCTAGCCTTGTCAACCCTGCCGTATTTACAACATGTAGGATATAGCTTATGTTTTACATCAAATTTATATATATATATATATATATATATATATATATA
>JAPDSC010073356.1:43297-56832 GCA_026290005.1 Latrodectus geometricus | reverse complement strand
TATATATATATATATATATATATATATATATATATAATTTTGATATAAAAAAATATTAATATTTCAACTTAAATATCAAACCATTACTAAAATTATTTTAACTATATTGAATCATCCAAAATGTTTATCTAATTATAAAGCAATCATGAAAATTAATTAAACTATAGACAATTGCGTTACACTTAACATAAATATGTTTTATTTAATTGTTATCAATTAAGATTTAATTTGAAAAGCATTTTGAAAATGAAAAAAAAATTATTAAAGGCAATTTAAATTAAATACTAATTTCTATTCATAATAATAAAGCATGGTTTTGCACAGGTTCTTCTTTCTGTAAAAATAAAACTAATCGTTTGTAATATTAACTTTTTACTAATTTTGTAAAGAGATTTGATCTTATTATCAATGATATCGGTATTTTTTTCTATTTTTGTAAATGTTTTCTAACAGAATGTTGAAATATTTATTGGATTGAATGTAAAATATTCCAAATATAATTTTAATATTATATTATTAAATATAATTTTATATAATTAAATATAAATTAAATATAATTTCAATATTAAATTTAAAAAAAAGTATTCTAATAATATAAATTCTAAAAAATATTATTTTTTATAAAACTTTTTTAAAACGAAATCACATAAGATAAATTTATTAATATTCATTTGAATATTTAATGCGCTATTAAGACCATTATCATTACATATAACATATTGTTGTTTTTTATAAATTGGTTAAAGTCCCTAATGATAAACTGATGTTGTATATGAGCAGTACTTTTTGCTTTAACATAAAAAGCTGTTTATTTTTTCACTCAGAGCAGTATATTTGTCATATACTTCTCCTTAATAAATTGCAATATAATATTTAACAAATTTCATCATTAATATTACAATTTGAGAGTACTTATTATTTATTAAAATTATTATAAAGCTATAATTTCTAAATAAGTAAAAGTATCTGTGTTAAACTCAATAATGTACATATATAAGTTTTAAATAAAAAAAATAAACAAAAACTTATGCAATAGTTAAAAATGTATATTTTTTCAATCCTAAAAGAGTTTTTCAATTAGAAAACATCTTATTTTTTATAAAATGCAAATTTGCAGTGGAAGTCATATGAACATTAAATTCCATTCTTTATCAAAGACATTATTTTAAGACTTAATTTTTGTAAGAATAAAGAAATAATTATCATTGAGTAATTAATTTTCAATTACTAATAATTACTGATTGCATGCTGTAATTTACAGATTGTAGGAATTTCTTTTCAAGTTAGGATTTCTTTAGATGTAAATTAAATAAAAATAAATATTGTTTTTTGCAAATTACTTACACTAAGTGCTTGTAAAACTATTAATACTAATTTAATAAGACTCTTCATTAAATAAAATAAATATTAATTTATTTAAAAGTCACTATAAAAAATACTATCGTCATTTCCAAAAACACGCTCATTTGATATTTTAATTAAATTAAAAAATTATTACAACTATTTTAAGAAAAATCCTTTTATAATTAAACTTGCAATTCTTAATTTGGTGAATTGATGTGACACATTTCTCATAATAAACTAGAAATACTTTATTTATTTATTTTTATAAAGAAAAATTAAACACTTAAATGTAATAAGCATAATTACTTATACATTTCAATATTGGAATGCAAAATTTACAAATTTTACAGCTGAAAGAAATTTTATCTTCTTTTATCCATTTAAATAAAAACACTGAATATACAATATTCTGAATACTTGTTCATATACATTAATTAGATCTTGAATTTCCAATTATAAATTCAAGTGACTTTCCTAAGAGATAATTTTTATTGATAATTTTTATTGATTAGCGACTTAAATGAGTATTGAAAGCATTTTTTAAGTGTGAGTTATTATAATTTGAAACTAATTTCTCTGAATTATTTAAAGATATTCATCAACCCTGAGTAAGGGATATTTAAACTCCGAACACGAGAACACGCACTGTGACTGATAGTAGTTAGCATGTTTTGTTAAATAATACCACTTTTACCACACTACATATAATTTCAGTTAAAGAAAGGCTGAAATGTTTTAATAAAAATAAATGTTTAAGAAAAATATAATTTATTCTCATTGATTTTTTCAAATGTTTGTGATGTGTTTATATTCACTACAGCTAATGTTGTCTAATTTGACACAACAGTGACGGTTTTTTGTCTCGTTTATTGCTGCAAATATAACATTTTTTATCATGTTCTTTTAATTTTTTTATGCATAATTTAGTTTACTTGATAAAATATATTTTATTAACTGTTCTATGGAATTTTAGTTACAAGAAGTTTGATGCTTGCTTCTATTCTGATTACATTCTGCAATGAAATTTCATTTTTCCTGCGGTTAATTTTACTCTACGTTATGCCATCGTAGTCAATAAAGGAAATTTCAGGCAAAATGCTTTCAATTTTCCTAAATTTGAATCACCGTGAGAGTCATTTACGTTCCTCCGGATAAGATATATTTTCGAAAAAAAAATTTTCATGCTTGATTATCTATTATTCATTTATCTGTAATTGTAGATATTTATCGACTCTTCACCAGTTCACCAGTCATTTCTAGCATAACTTCAGAAACCATTTCATATTCTTTTTGTAATAAAATTAATCTTACAAAACTTTGTCTAAACTCTCCATGATGGTTCTGTGTGACACTAACGCCAAGTAAGTTATAATATGGAAATTTGAAATATTAAGTAGTTTATAACAGGAATTCATCTGCAGAAGATCAGGAAATAGTTGATTCCTGATTAAGATTTGAGTAGAATGAAACCAATAAGAGAGGATCACGAATTAAAATTCACATCGGTAAACGATGTATACACAAAACAAAAATGATGAGAAAGATGAAGCATTTATTCGCTTGAAAAAATCATGTGTATTTCATGTTGATGATCATTACATTTTTTTAACTCATTGAGGATCATATGAGATAAGTTTTGGTATTTATATTAGTAAAATAATTTATTATATTTAAATTCTATTCCTTGCATTACTTTACAATAGTTAATTTTAATTATTTACTAGCATTGATTTCTCATTAAAACTAGTCTTTCATTTTTTTCAAAGAAGATGTGAAACTAAAACACATAGTCAATTCTTGACGTCATTTTCTTTTACTCTTCTTCTAAACACAGTTAAACTACTAATCATTCACAATAGCTCATATTAAAATGCCTATTTTCCTTAATCCAATTAATTTTTTCTTGGGATAGAATGCACTCTTCTCGACACTGTTTATTTTTTAATCAAAAATATTCATGGTATTTTTAATTTTAATAATAAACGATTTTATTGTTAGTTATTGCCGTAAATAGTTTATTGTAAAAAACATTGTGTAATTTTAATATTTTACTGAATTTTCTAGAGATTGTATAAGTATGTTTAAAAATTCACCAGATATATCCCAATGATAGTCTTATTTCTTATCCTCTATACACCATCAGTGTTTGAAAAATCTCTCATAAAGTTCATAGATATCGTAATTTTACACTTTTACGAGCGAGACTCACATATTTCTTTCCTAATAAATAGAAGTTATGATTAAAAATCATGAAATGATTTCATATTATAATACTGTTTTGATATTCTATATAGACATGGATCAAATTTATGTAATTTATTTATGTAAATGTAATATTTCAAAAGCATAATTGTTCATTAAACTCTAACTTTAAACTTATGAGTGAAGTTAAATAAATTGTAAAGTTTATATTAAGTATTAAATGTTATAACATATATTACAAATCTGCATGCAAGGGAACTATAATATTTTGTGTTATATTTATCATCAATTCTTAATTAATAAATGTCAATAACTGTCAGTAGAATTTCAACCAGTTTTTAAAATAGCATGTTCAAGTATACAGCTTCAGAAAACCATGGAATACATTTTAATTTACATCTTACACATGCAAAATGTTGATGTTCTTTTAATCTATTATAAAATGTAAAATTATAGTTAAAAAAGGACTATGGATGTTAATTGTTTCCAAATCTAAATTTAAGTGTTTGTGTTACTTTGCTGATTTATTTTGATCTTAACATTTTTATTGTTAACAAACAAGCTTAATATTTCTAAAAAAATATTTAATATTTAATTTTTCATTAAATGGCAATTCGTTTTTTAAATAACGATAAAAATATTTTTGAAAAAAACTTTTGATCATTTTATTTTTTGTATATTTATTTCTTCAAATTATAGATCGTAAAAAAAGAGGTTATGTTCAACTTAAGCTAAAATATAAATTTTCAAAGAACTTTGGGTCTGCATTAAAAATTTTAATTGAGATTTCTGAATCTTTGTATGTAACATATACTGCTTTCAACAATAACAGTTGTTTTAAATAATGTTTTTAAAGTATAATAATTATAGTAAGAGTATTTATTTTGAAAAGCAAATTTATTTTAAAATATTTATTTAAAAAAAATTAATGACTTGTTTTTAATGAGATATCTCATTAAAGAAATTTAAAAAAGAACCTCTTTTGAATTATTTTTATTATTCAGATGAAATACGTACAGCAAACTGTTATAGAAACATTGATAAATTATTTTAATTAAAAATACTAAATGCTCTCAAAGTACAAAATGCCTTTTGAATGTAATTGACTGTAATAAGCTTTTTATTTATTGCCATTTCAGATACCCGTATTGATGTATTGTAATCGAAGGAATACAGGAATTATATTCACTATATTAGTAAAATAAAACTCAAACTCAAAAGGAATTTTAATAATTTGATTTAATTACACTTTTATTATAAAAATTTAGTTTTGAAGGTATAATATGCATTTGCAATATTAAAAAGTTAGCATAAGCAGTTTAAAAACATTTTAAGTACGAAAAATAATATGTCTGATAATATATTAATATTAAAGTAATGCTATCAAAGCCAGATTTGATATCTTTCAACAGGACTGAAACTTATTTAGATCTATTCAGTAGTTATGATTTGGTAAGGAAACGTTGCCATACAAAATTATATAAATGCTCCCATATAATGAAAAAATCTTAGAAAATATATATCTTATAAGAATAAATTTGACTGCGCTCAGGAATGTTTCTCTTTATATTAATAGAAATATATTATATTTATATTACGAAAGACTAAATTTTATTTATCAAAACAAACATTTAGTAATTTTCTTCACTCTCACTTTTTCTTTTATTTTTTTCATTATTAAATAAAGGAACCCTAAAACAGTAAAGAAATTAATTAGTTTTAAAAATATATCATGTTTATTCTTAATTATTTTGCGTAATCCAAATATATCATAAAATTTAAAAATAAATTAAATATATGATATCCAAAACTCCGATAAATTGTAAACTCAATGATATTTAATATATCTCATAAATATAGCTGTAGATTAAACATTTTTGTTTATTTATTACTGTAATTTGAAATTATTTATTATATGCTTTTTCAATTCAGTGATACAGTTTTTTGTTTTAATTCCATTAAAAAATGCAATCACATTATATATAAGCCTCTCCTGATCATATTTTCAACTCCTTAGAATTTACGTTTCTCAAGATTTTAAAGGGCATATACCTGTTTTTAGAATTTAAAAAAAAATGCAACATAATAAAATATATATATATATATATATATATATATATATATATATATATATATATATATATATATATATATATATATATACACAATTAGTATTTATATATTATCACAATTAGTATTTATTTATGTCAAGATATATATATATATATATATATAATCTTCAAAATATACTTCAAATTAACCACGTAGATAAGGATATTGCCTATAAAGATTATAAAACAAATATGATTGTGAGGTCATAACGTAAAAGTAGATATTTTTGACCTTTAATTACATTATAGTATATTGTATAATAGGTTCATTATCTATAATATATAAAAATGCTATCTAACATGTATCATCTAAAGTCATGTTGTAAAATATCAAAGCAAAGATTACGTTTTCAATCTTGTAAAGGGGTAATACATCTCACTGGCTATGAAACTCCTCTTAAGAAACCAGTTAAACTTTTTATTGAAACTCCAATCATATTCGTAAGTTAAGTTGTCTTTAATATGGTGTAAAAGTTTATATAAGCAGCTATTTTTAAGAGAAAAATATCATAATAATCACTTTCTTTTTTGGCAAAATTGTTGTACATTACAAATATAAAGAGGAAAAATTAATTTCGCAAATGTTTGATAATTTTAATTACTATTTATTTATTGAAAGCGTTATAAACGTAATCATTCTAATGAAAAATTATAAAAAGATAACTTTAAACATTGTTTGATAAAATGAATTGTTTCTGAATACCTGAAGTTTTTTACTGTGCAACTGTTATTTAGGATAACAGAATAAAATATTATCAACTATTTGCCTTATAATCAAGGTATATTAAACATTAGGTAACATGAACAATTTCTTTTTGCAATAATTATCAAAAATGATAATAATATTCTGATGAGTAGTATGTATTAAAAGGTGATTTTATTTAATATTCTTAAAAAATATTTTTTGAACCACATGAAAATGTAAGTTTGAAACAAATTATTTTTAATATTTTAACAGAAATTTTTAAAAAATAAAAATTGGTTTTGATAAATTTTGTATTAACTTGAATATAGTTAAGATAAATTTTTTAATAACTGTTGTTCCAGATACATTTAAAGTTCTGTTTTGTTCCAGAATGAGAGTTTAAAAATATTATACCATAAGTTAAAAAATTAGAATGTTTAATATTATGTAAGTAATTAATATAAGGCAATCACTGGATTTTAAAAATATACGGAATGTTGCTGTCATTTAAAAGAAAGGTTTATCAAATTTACATAGTTTTGCTTATTTATTGTATATAATATCCGAGTTTCAAAACAAAAAAAAAGTCATTTGATACAAGAAATATTAATGACCCTTTAAGATTTACCAATTCCCAACAATCAATACAAATATATTTTTTTTCAAATGAGTGTAAACGCTCAAACATATTTATCATAATTTCTAAATACCCGAATATATTGTCAGGCATAAAAACAGCAGAAAATGTTTCTTTTCAGAGATACATGAAATGATTAAAAAATCTTGAGAATATCATATTCTTAGTAACCATGCATGCTAATGAAGTCTTTTCAAAATTATGTTACATTTATTCAATGGTATTAACATTGAATTCTTTGAGTTCAGATTATTCTTTAAAATAGTTATCTGTAATTCTTAACATAATAATCAGTCAACACTGATTTTATATAATTTAATTAGTGTTAATTGATTTTGCAAAGATTATGCAAAATTTGCATTTTCTTATAAGAACAACTTAATTTTTTATAATAAATTTTGTTTTTTCTCTTATGCATCTAACTATTTTATTTTGTAAAAAAGTAGATTAAGCCAGTGATCAAATTCCTCATTTCAAACTGAGTAAAATATTGTTAAATAACCAAGTAGTTCAGAAAGACATCAGATAAAACAACATTCTTTTCCTCGTGATACATGCATTCTTTATTAAATATTCTCCTGAAAAGCAGCAAGAGACTATTTTCTAAATAGCTTAAAATGATCGTTTGCTGCCTCGCTAACTAATACACGTTAACAACCTGGGGAGTAATTTCTCAAGACAACTTATCATATTTAGGTCCGCTTCAAGGTCATTCAATTTTATATGGATGTAGTTATATTTTATATCATTTGACCCTAACGACTTTATCAACTATTCCAGATGCCTCAGAACGAATATGCTTACACCAAGACTTTTTCAATAATGTTTATAATGACAATAATTATTTTTTCGGATTGCTATATTTTGCTCAACGAAGTATTTTTAAATGTAATACAGCGAACAATGGTAGGAATACAAGTTGGCTTTATCACTGAATATATTTATGATTTTATTAAGCTCTTATGTTATGCTTACCCTAATTCTTATAATAAAAAAATGAAACAAATTAATTAGGTATTCTTCACTACAGATAATAAGCTAAATTTCATCTAAAACTATCTTTCTTTTCTTTGTCAATAATATAATGCTTATGTAATCACAGCTGTATGCAACTAGATACATATTTTGGGAATTATAAATTATATGTTTTAGTTCTTTTGTGTTGTAGTATTTCGTTGCAGTTTCGGTAACAAAGATTTTTTAATTCGAATTTCTTATATATTTTTTTTAATTTTCAGTTTTCACACTTATCTAAGTATGAATTTGTCAATATATAAAATGATTCTTGTATTTTTCTCAGTTCCTAAATTATTTTATACACTTTTGGATATTTGTTGGGATATATTTTTTACAATTTCGTTTTCTGCTCTCCTTAATTTGTTTTTGAATATTATTTACATTCTAATATGTCTATATCCGTGCTTTAACACAGTTTATTCTAAAAATTTCTTTTCAGTGATTTTTTAATGTGGCTTACCCCAGATTACCGAAAAATTTCATTTTATACTTACTATACGAATTAAATAATTTACATTAAGAATTGTTATTATTTTGTCTGCACTGAGTATCGGTTCCTTATTATCTTCCATTTTCATCTTTTAAACTTAAAAAAAGAAAAATTGAACTGGATTTCTAGAATCTGATTCTAAATTAAGTTAAGAAGTATGACTTCCTTAAAGCTATAAAAGCATTTTCATTGGTTATTTTAAGTATCATTTCGAAAGTTGTTTCTTTAAAATTAAACATAATTTTAATGAGAAACGTATGAAGTATGCTTTTATTCTTAAAAATTAAATTTGTTAGACGTCTATTTTCATCAGTAAAAATAAAAATCCTTGCATAGTACTGATAAAGTTCTGAGAAAATAGCTATTTCTTTTTTGTATGTAACGCCTAGCTTGGTAATGGAAATGCAATTTCCAATTCCTTTCCGTACAAAATACATGCCATATTATTTCAAGAAAGTAACGAAATAGATTCTAAAAAAGAGCTAAATAAAATGAGTGTTCTTTCTGCTTCATCTTATATTTAAAAAACAAAGAGTCATTTAAATGTCAATTTATATGTCAGCAGTATAGTCAATAAAACACAAATTTATTCCCAATTTCTTTGCATGAAGAAAAACAGATTTTTCTAAACCTTTAAATATAAAATTACAAACATTTCATATTTTGTAATATTAACTTCATCTTATTAAGCTAATATAAAGATACATGCTTAAATCTAATTTTTCAAAAAAAAATTATTAATCACAAAAATCTTAAAACAGTAATTGGGTAAACATGTTCAAATTTTAGTTCCGGAAAATTTTATTTTATTTTATATTGTATATATTTTATTTTATATTGTATATATGTATTTATTTTATTTTAAATTTTATTTTATTTTATATATATATATAAATTTGCAGGCTATAATTAAGAGCATACATTCAAATGTACTTCTTTCAGATTTATAATATCAAATACAATATCACACAAATATTTAATGCAAATAAAGCTCTTTCAGTCAGAGTAATAAATGTAAAACGTAACAGGAATTTAAAAAAATACCCAAGGAAAATTTTAATATTTTAAAGTCAAGAAAAAAATCTGTGATTCATGAGCTTATTGATCTGATGCGACTGCTTCCCAAGCAATGCACACTATTGAGCAATAGGTTGACAATGAAAATATGTCTGGTACGTGACAAAAAGAAATGAAGCAGAAAATAGAATTTCTTACGGTAACATGTACAAAATTGATATGTCATGATAGTTTTAGATTTTACTATCCATTTTTAAACAATGTCAAAATAAAGAAACATGTTTGTCACGATACAGAAATGTCATTTCAAAAATATTACAGACTTTAAGGAAAAAATGCAATGTATGATTTTTTGTGCATAAAATAAATTCATCAATATTATGCTTATTTGTTCTTTTTTCTTTTGAAAAGAAGTTAAAACAACAAATTTTACTAAATACAAAAAAACTATCTAAGAAAGGAATTAATTAAGAATGAACATCACAGTTTTTAGTTATTATTTAATACTTTGAAATATTCAGGTTATCAAATATATTCACTTATTTTGCAACTAAGACTATTTTTTTAAAAAAGTATTGTTTTGTATTGAACACTATAATTTAAAAATTTAATTTAGTTACTTACTATTTAAGCAATAAATATTGCTTAATTAGTTAATATTACTTAATGAGTTTCAAAGAGAAATTACGTTATTCAATAAAATTAATTAATATCACAAGTTCATATATATTTAAATAGCTTTATGAACTTAACTATATTTTTCAATAATTTAAATTCTAATTTATAATTTGTAAAGTTTTTAAACATTGAAATATATTCAAAAATTTTAAACTGATGTGAACAAATAATTGGAATAAATTGAGACATTAAAAACTACGTCAGTTACCAATCATTCATAGCATCCCTGGAAAAATTTTGTTAAGAATATATGGTTTTCAAGTGATACAATTCCGAATAACAGAGAAATACTTAAGTAGATGAAAATTATTAGTAAAAATTATTAGTCTCTCCATCATTGTTTGAATTGGCTAGATTTAATAGTATCACCATTAAATGGTAAGTTATTTTCCACTATGACTAAATAAAAGCATATTTAGTAAATAAATAATAGTTCTTAATAAATGTTTTTTGTAAAAGTGCATGTTTTCTTTTGCTAAAACTGAGTGCATTTTTTAACTCAATGACAGTAAAATTTTAAAGGATTGAAATTTAAAATAAATTGATTTTTCACAAACTTACAATACTTTACATATTTATTTTGAAAAAACATGTCTCAAATGTGTCCCTATTTAACCTATTCCGATATAATCAAATAATTTAGACAATTTTTAAACAAATTATATTTCAAAAATATTTAGTTTTTCAGCATTATAAAGAAAATATTTAAAATGTACTATTCATTAATGCGTTTCTTATGTGATCATGAAACAATATGATGCTAATGTAAATGTTTGAAAATTCAATGGGAGTGTTTTGCTTAATATCAAACCAATATTAAAAACTTTTATCAGAATATTTTAAACTATACATTGAGAAAATTAGTAAATAAGTCATCTATTTTTATTATACTTGTTAAAAAATCATAAAACTACTGTTTGTTGTATTATTCTGATCATATTTTTTAAATATTTTAAATATGAAAAAGGGCATTTTTAATTTGTATAATTTTCTTTGTAAAGAATTTAAATAGCAAATATTTTAATCATATAAGTTAATGAAAATTTTGCTTTTCAAACTACAATTCTGAATATTCTTGCTGTTCGTAAATTAGGAGATAATTGCCCTAGGCTGTCGCCAAACTCTTAGGAAAACAAAATTTTAAAGCTTGCAATTTCCTTAATTGCCATTTCCTCACGGGTTACTTTTAGAAACAACTTTAAATTTAGCTTATGTTTTGTTTCAGAAATAGTTTTATGTTGAATTCTTTATAATGATACATTTAGACTGATTATTTATTCATAACTTTAGTAGAGGAAATTGTTGCCCAAATCTTTCCGTAAAGTATACATATTATTTTTTACATTTTATTTTTAATGGACTGAAAATGAAAAAAAAAATATAGATTTCTTAAGGGGTTACATACTTTACCATTCAAAATTTAGATATTTTAACTTTTAACATTAAAGAGTAATATGCATAAAAAAATTGTGTTTCGTAAATGTGTATTTGCTTTTTTAAGTATTAATCTCGTAATACTTATTTAAAACCTATTAGCTTAATTAATAATGATAATATCACAAGTCAAATCATACATTGTTTTCTTATAATCAAATATAATGATTAATTTATTTTCATTCAAAATAGTAATGCAGATCTAATTAATATTTTTAATTTGCGATTAATGTCTTAAAATATAATAGTTTAATAACTTAATAGATTAATGACTTAGAAGAGATATTGTTTCCTAGATTATTTATATTTAGAAATGTTGACAATGATTGTGTTAAATTTTTCATTGATGATTCTTTAAAAAATTAGTTTTTGTTCAAAAAATTTTGCTCACTGTGTAGCTGAGTCAATTGCTTACCCTTAGCGCTGTAGTCTTCGAACATGAAAGCTGACCGTTTTCCCCATCTATGACACCAACCCATTGCTGATTTTTAATTTTTTAGAATGAACAAATTCATGGATATAATATAGCTCTAATTAACTTGGAGATATGCATCATCATCATGAATTTTTATCATCTCATAGAAACAATTTCATATGTTTATACGAGACACTATTTATAAAATTAGGTGATTTAAATGCATACTTATGCACAACTTTAACCTATCATTACCCAAATAATATATTACATTTAAAACATAAAGTGCATTAGAACTAGATTTAAACATGTCCTCTTAATAACATTGAATAATTAGACACAGAAATATCGGGTATTAGCAATTTTTTTAACAATGGTTGATAACATTTTTTATTTGAAATTTGAATTGAAAATAAGTTATTTTTCAAAAAGCATTTTGTTCTCAGCTTTCCAGTAATACTCTTGACCATGAAGTTCAGAATATGTCTTCCCTTGCATTATCATGTTGAAAGATGGCGCTTTGATGATCTCGAATATGCAGCACAGTCACTAGTTGCTAGATGTTAGAAATACACAGATTGATATTTAAATTATCGTTGACCGCAACTTGAGACGAAAGTGCCATGTACTCAATGGATGATAATTCCATCACACTATTCATAGGGCCTCTGTGAAGATAACGAACTCAATCAGTTAATAAGCGTTCTCATAGCAGCACCTAGAATCTTGCACGCAGAAAATTAACTAGCCTGAAATGATAACGTTTTCGTTTCTCCAGCATTCTGCTTTATTATTGGATGCAACAGAGTCACCGTCTATCACAATGCTGCATATTAAAGGTAAGCTGAAGAGATAGTCCTCCTGCTGCTCTAAGCGACATCGCCCTTTAAGAGCGTACATAAAATATGTTACAAATAAATCCATTTTTATCTAATGATCCGTAAAGTGACTGCCGGGATTTCTAAGGCAGATCAAACATCAAGCTCCTTTATTTGAGGGGCAGATATTTATACATACCATTCATAATCCGATTCTGTATTTCCATATCCATATTTCAGACTCCATATCCATATCATTCGTTGTATTTCGATTTGAATGAGTGACAGCATTCTTCACTTACTCTCTATAGGTTATAATCTTCCTTTATCTAATTCCTACTTTTGTGGGAAATATTGCTGTTTTGGGATTTTTAAAAGAACTGTGTGCATCTTAATCAAACTTTCTTCTAAAACTCTTAACAAAAATACCAATTTGTATCAGCTTGATTAATTATTACAATAAAGGAATTTTAAAAAATATCATTTATTTTGTAAACCCTAAATTAGACTATTTTTGTGTATAAAAAGAGTGAACTCTACCAATTCTTACTTTTAAAAATGAAATCAATTACATCAATTAAAGTATTAACACTCCAGACACACATATTTTAGATGAATAACTAAAATTATTTTTGATTTGTATATATATATATATATATATATATATATATATATATATATATATAT
>JAPDSC010073356.1:24259-36594 GCA_026290005.1 Latrodectus geometricus | reverse complement strand
TGTGTGTGTGTGTGTGTGTGTGTGTGTGTGTGTTATGAATATGTGTTATATCAGTCAAATTTCAATTTGTATGAGTCAATTTGAAAGTTTGCAGTAGAACTTTTTTTCAGCATGAAATAACTTATAGTATCTTAATAAGAAATTTTATTTAATATAATTAATTTTCAGTTACAAAGCAACACATAAATACCAATATCAATCTGCCATAAGTAAAAAAATTCCAAAACTGTTCATTAAACTAAACATTAATAAATTACTATAATAATAACACATTGTTGCTTCATTATTGAAGTTGATCAAAAATGTTTCAACAATTTTATACTTTCACTTAAATCTACTATATTTTAATAAAATTTCTAATACGTTTTTTTTACTTGTTCAACTCAATGACACGGGATAAAGCATGATACAGGACACAAGGACGTGAGTTGGTTCTATGAAAGCTCTAGCACCTACTTTTGTTAAATAACATTGCCATTGTACCACCTTAAAAGTATTTTTGTATAAAATAAAACAAATACTGTGGATAAATTAAAAGCATATAGTAAGAATATTTTCATACATTTTGTAAATATGTATCCTATAATTATGTTAACTTTAAATATTTTAATAGCACAACACATTGAAAACATTATTTCTACTAGGACAATAACAACATGTCATCTATTGCAGTCAAAGTTTTTGATTATTTTGATGGCTAACATTGTAACTCAACATTTTTAAATTGATTAATGCATGTTTTTAGTTTAAAAATATTTTTTTTATAAATTCCAAAATACACATATCTTGGAAACTTTACACCCACTATTTCATTTGCTGTTTACTTTGTAGGGGGATTAAACAATCCACACGATTTGTTTCAATTGTAGTGATTTTTCACATTTAAATATAAACAGTTTGTGTGAAGTCTTCCGAAGTATAAAAATCTTTAATGAACATTTCAATATATGTTATTAAAATTTCATTGATAACATCAAATTATTAATTATCTTGCTAAACTCAATCAACTAGTAGCACATGAATTATAATGCATTCATATATTTTGTGCTACCAAAATTCCTAGTAATTTATAATAATAATATGAGAAGCAATTCTGACATACCTCCGATTTGTAATTTTCATTGACTTTGACATCTTTGGAAAAACAAAAGTTTAGAAATAAAATGTCCTTTTTTAAATTAGAATCACCAAGCAATCTTGTCTTTCTTCGTAGAAGATTTGTGTTACTAAAATTCCGTTTAACATAATTTATTTCTTTATTTGTCCTTCTCGTTCATCGATTCCACGTCAATTAATACAGCTCTAGCTAAACTTCAACTCATAAAAATTACCATCAAATTTCCCTTTTATTCATATTTTTGACCGTCATATTAAAAATATGAATAAAGTAGAAATATGATCATTACAAACATTAGAAGGCAGTTGATCATGATGTTTCGAAAAAATGGATGTTTCAACATAGTTTTAAGGTTAAATTTTCGCCTATGACACAAATCGCACATTGAGTGTTAATCACACATTTAGTATTGTAATATTTATATTTTATTTAACTCAATAAATCATCATTTAAATGATTTATATTTTTTGTAATGAATTTGAAAACAAAATATGTTTTTTGAGAAGCAAAACTAAACTCATGCGAAAAATGTATCTTAAAACATTTTTTCAACCAAATAATTGGAACAAGAGATTAATATAAAATTTTCACGGTTAAAATTTAAGAGAGCTCTTTTTAGATAAATGAGATAAAGGAACCTTAAGGTAGAAAAATATCTTCAAACTGCTTGTTAAGTAGAAAAAGTTTGACGTGGTCCCATAAAAGCTGGTAATTTTAAACTTTCTGTGAAAACATTAATTTTACTTTTGATAATTAAAAAAAAATAAATAAATAAAAAACCTAAATCCAAATTTTATTTTATTTGGTTAACAGTGACATTGTTTATGAATAAAAATAATTCAATTTTTTAATTGCTCGGCTTTTAGAAATACTTACAATTTACATAATCAACAAAAAAACAAAATTAGTTTAATTTTTATACAGATGACAAATACTTAAATCAATGAAAATATTTTCTCGTTTCTTCAACTATTTCCGTATGCTAATGAATATTCCTTTTGTTTCCTTTTATGATAAAATTAAATATTTGCTTGCAACTTTTGTTAAATATTTTTTCCAATTGAATTACATAAATGATATCACTGTTATAAAATGAATTGCACTGATACATAGTTGATGAGAGAGGAACACGTACTGTACCATTAGGTTATCCGGTTTAGTCCACTCGTCACCATAAGAATATTAAAAAATATAATAAAATACGACAAGAAAACGTTAATTACACATAAAGCAACTGCTATGTGTCTGCAGAGTATTTGATTATCTTATTTTTACGAAAAATGTAGTAATTTCAGTTGCAAAGTCTCTAA
Organism: Latrodectus geometricus; assembly: GCA_026290005.1. NCBI lineage: Eukaryota > Metazoa > Arthropoda > Arachnida > Araneae > Theridiidae > Latrodectus > Latrodectus geometricus. The sequence goes on along the minus strand of JAPDSC010073356.1, from coordinate 34,167 downwards.
CTAAAAGTTAAGGTTTTCTGAAATAAAATATGTTAAAAATCTGAGTCTGATGAGTAGTCTAAAGAGCTGGTAGAAGAAGGGCTCTTGTTCTTACACAAATCAAGATCTTTTTCTGTGAGGAGCTAAGCAATTAATGTTATTTTTTTTCTTGTGGAGAGCTGAACGAAGGCAGAATCGAAGAAGATCAATATAGCTAAGGTCTTGAAGACATTCGATACGATGCTGGGCCATGTAGATGTAATTTTTGATGTTAATGGAAGGAATTGCCTTCTTTGTCACAGAAACTGAAATATGTTCCATTTATTTTTCTAAAGTAGGTTGGAAATGGTTCATGTTCTGTAACGAAGTGATTTATGAACGGGTTATCCAGCAGGAGTGGCTCAGACACTTTAGGAATTTATTTGTCAGTAGTTCTTTCCTAGCTATTGTCAAAAATAATTTATAATATTATATTTTTAAATTTAATTTCATATTCCCAACATATGCAATAATATTTTATAGCGATTGTTTTATGCGGAAAAGTTTTGTTTCTAGAATAAATTTCTTTTCAAAATGAATACTGTAATATAGATTTTTAAAAGAAAATCTTTAAATTATTTTTACAATCGAATATTTTTAAATGTCTCAAAAAGAATACATTAATCCCCCAAAAGCTTAGTTCCTACATTTGTAACAATTTTTTTAATATGAATCAATATTTCTATTTAATGACGTATTTTATTTAATATAAAAAAACATCCGAAAAATTTCCTTTACTAAAACATTAAGTTATTCTTCGTTATTCAGTTCTTTTAAATTTAATCAATAAAATTTAAATTTATCCTACATCGTCAATAATTTATCAACACTACATCTAATTATAGGAAAATCGAAACAATATTAATTTAACTATATCATATGTAAAATGAATAAAATATAAGTAACATTTTATCAACAAATAATTAAATTCTGACAAACGTGTACTTGATATTATATCACATAAAATCAACAAACATTTATTATAATACGAAGATTTTAAATGTAATATTTACAAGATATACTCATAACAATAAATAAAGCCAAAGGTTGTTGAATAAATAATATACAGGACTTATAAATGGATAATAATTATTAAGATCCAATATATTTAATTGAATTTAAAAAATTGCATTTTGTGTATCATTATTACTATATACGAACTTTTTTTTTTCTTTTTACCAGCACAATTTATTCCTTGGGGATTTTATGCCAGCCATTTTAACTGGATGTAGCTTATTTTTCCATTAGTTATATTTGTTCTCACTTGAATTTATATGATGAAACGAAAATACTAATTAGGGATAAAAGAGCGTAATTCATAATGAAGCTAAAATTAGCGTTTTATAGTAAACAACAACCCCCGAGATGCTTTCGGTCTTAGAAATTTAATACCAGGGCATAAAGAATAAAGGAATAATTCAACATGAATGATATTTATTTACATTTCGAAATGTTATTCGAATGTCATGTATAATGCTGATTACAACTCTGATTCCAAGCACTATGCATCTCAATATCATATGTATAGTCATAAAATATCCCGTTAAGATAACTTGTAAGCAAGCTATGTTTTCTCAAAATACTTGCAAAAGCAATTAAGAGTGAGAATTGTAGTAATTATTTTAGGCACAATTAAAATTAAGGCTTCAGAAATAAATTTCTTCAGAAATGGACACAGTTAAATTAATATGCAGTATTAGTGGAAACATTTTATACATTATTCATACATTTATTTGATTTATTATTTTAATTCTTCCTTTTGTTTCGATCACGATTACTGAATCCATTAAATTAGTTAAAAGCATAAATTCCATTTACATGCAACTTTGCGTTACGTAGATGGACATTTCAATTTTTTTTTCAAATTAAATTTCAAACACTTATGATGAAAGTTGTCTACAGAACTTTTGATGTGTTGGACATGCATATTCTTTAATATTTTTATGTTGGTTAGGTGGATAAAATTTCGAGGAATATATATTAGTAAATGCTGATCTACGTATTGAATTTTAAGGATTATTTATCAAACATCAGATAATAAACATCATTTACACTTCCTATTTAATTACATTAACTGCAAAAATGTATTTTTAAATTTTTATTGTAGTGATAAACATTCAATGTTATTAAAATTTTAAAACTAAAAAATGTGCCAAATAAGCTATTGGTAATATAAATCTGATTCTGAACCAGATATGTGGAAACATTTATACTATTTGTGCTTATTAACTAATGTACAATTGTCAAAAATATTAAATTTTGCTAAGTACGAATATGAATTTCATTTCAGATTGATCTAAATATTACTAAGTTTGCATATAAAATGTTTAAATTGAAAATATTTCCACAGATTTTACGTGACGTTGCAGGAATAATTAATGGAGGTTCATTTAAAATTCAGTACATCCATTTTACGTACACAATGGTCAAATTAATATTGATGGGGACAATATATATAGCAAGTATGTTATTCTTATCAAGCATGCCAACAGATAGCATATTTAGGCAGAGCATAAAAAGCATTTTAACTTTCCCAATACTGCAATAAATACTTCTTTGTTTCTATATATATGAAAATATAATTCAACTTTATTAAAATATCGAGAAATAAGTTTGCATTTTGTGAAATCTTCTGAAAAGTATTCTTTAATTCAGATTCATTTAAAAAATTCATAACAAAAAATAAATTATATGTGTTTCGATTTCAAGGAATTCAATTCTTTCATGACTGGTGTTTTTTTTTTTTTTTTTTTTTTTTTTTTTTTTTTTTTTTTTTTTTTTTCCCTATAGAATAATAGATTAAATTAGATAATGTTCGTATGAAGCATATGCAAATATTAAAAATCTAACGATTTAAAAAAATCACTTTAGAGGCAAATTTCAATTTAAACCTGAAAATTTAGGTCCTAGATATAAAATCTAGGACATAAAGATATAAATACATATTTTAGGGATTAAATTAATGAATCTTATCACGAAACATGTGTGTTTCTACGCAGAGATTAGAGAAAAAACCTTATAAAACGAGGAAAGCTTGTTAATTCTTATAAATTAGAAATTTATTAAATATTGAAGTTAGAGCATTTCACATTATTTCGAATGAATTTCCGATTAGTAACATAATGGGAAAGGAGAAAACATTTACTGTATAATGAAAAATCAATGATTTTCCAAAAGTGAAAAAGTAAATATTGCTACTTGCTAATATTGAAGAAGTAAAAAAAAATAAGTTCATATAATAATAGGTTAATATTGAAAAGTAAATAATGAAGAACATATTTTTTTAGGTTTTTGCTAGGTTGAATGAATAGTGTTAGGATTATTTGTCACCATAAATACATTTAAATCGTGTAGAATATTGAGATTTTAATTAAAAATAAAATAGTTACTATGAAGGAGCCTCAATATCAATTTGTAAACGTTTTTGAAATTTGAAGCTTGTTAAATGACAATCACTTTCATGACATAAGATCTTGGACACAAAATCTTTTTAATATATTTTAAATAATCCTTTAAAATTATTTTATTGACAACTTTTACACGTTTTTGTACAACATTCTATAATCCTTGTGACTGATGTGATGTAGTTCTAAATGTGAGGATACTATAATCATTTTTGAATCTCTCTTCAGTGGTCAGATTTCACGCAATTAAGATTATTTTTTCCTCGCTACATATGTTTTATTGTCTGAAATATATTTTATAGCTAATCCAACACTCACAGTTAAAAAACCGTCAAATTTAAAAGCAAAATTTCCAATACAAAGTGTAAAATTTCGTTTACTTTGCCAGATGATAATTAAATAGATGTTATGCTTTTCTATTTCAATATTTATTCATTTAAAACATTTAGGCAATAAGTTAGTTTTCTTGTTCTAGGCTCATTAGAAAAATAATTAAATATATGGTAAATTTTATTTTTATAATTTTAATCATTAGCATTTACTTAATTTAATTTTTTAATTTCTACTGAGACTAATAGTGAATTACAAATTGTATACATATTTTAACAAAATATTTTCTAGTAACTGCTAATAAAACAGTAGGCAGACTTAAACAGGAACAATATTAATCTAAGATTATGGTATTTAACAAAGGTTCAAAATAATTAAATATATTACACTATGGCTTATTCCCTGATGTTTTTTGATAGTTTATTCCATGGTTAAAAATAAATTTTTGTAGATTGATTAAGAGCAGGACTAACTAAATACAAATTTTTAACAGAAGTTTCAGAAATGCTCATTATGTTTTAAAGTTTAATGTGTAGAAGAAAAATATTGATAAAGAAAATAGAAAAACTTTAATAAAAATAGTTTAATTTAATTCTTAGAAATTTTCTATAGTTATTTTGCGAATAAAAACATTTTAGTTTTTTATATGAACAATTGTTTAAGCAAAATTGTAATATGTGATAATTTTCCTTGTTTATGTTAAAACGTTATGAAAAAAATATTAACGCATTCATTGATTTCGCTGAAAACATTGTTATTGAAATACCTAAAATTATTTTCCCAAGAGAAAAATATATTGTACAGATTTATAACTTTATAGCAACAATTTATTTTAATGAGGCTCTAGAAATTAAAGATAGGGTGATAACCTAACGCATACACCTTTATGACGCGATAACAATATGCTCATTTTAAAATCAAAGTTCCAATGTTATTCTCCTCCGGTTAAAAATATATATTAGACAACAACAAAGAAACAGAATTGACAATTTTCAAGTCAATTTAGTTTCATAAACTATTTTCTCTGCCTACATTAATTTTATTTTAAACTATATCCTAATATTATTCTTATAATTCAATTTTATATTATGATGTTTAATTTTGGCTGTGCACTTTATTTTTATTTTTTAGACACTTATTGCTCCGCACTATCGATCATTAGAGCAAAAAGTGTAGAGTATAAAATTCGAAATTTTCTCTGCTTAAATAAATTAAGAAATCTTCTTGAAATTGTTTTTAATTATAGTAAATTTTGAAATATTAGAAACTATATTTAAACTCTTATTTTCCTTAACAACAGTAATAAATTATAATCGTCAATATTTATTGTGAGAAAGAATTATTTATGAATTTAAAATTTGAATATACCTGAGTACTATATAAATTTTGAAGAATATGTTGTGTCGAAATCTCTTTCTTCTCCCAGAGGAATTAAATAAAACTATAGTTCTGTTATTTTTTATTATACATTATAAAGGATGTCGAAAATCTATATTTGATTTTAAATTTTAAGTTCCTTGTATACTGCTTCTTTACATTTAGCTGAATATATACATACTGTTCTCTATATTTGTGATTAATGAAATTAATTATCATGATTTGTTTTAATTCTTGGATCTACAAACCTTTTAATGCACTCACAATGTTAAGTTATCGTATTAACCTTTCTCTTTTAGCAAATTAAGAAAGCCAAATTTACTTTCCACACGAAATTTTCCACAAGAAAGCATCGGAAGCAATGAAATAAACTTTGTTTGATTTTTCTCGAATACATGTGTAAGCTTTTTTTTGCAAATTAAGTAAACCAAACTTACTTTACACATTAAATTACCCAAATTCCTACCTGTTTATGCATCAGAAGCAATGAAATGAACTTTCTTTGATTTTTCTCGGATATATGTGTAAGCTTTTATTTTGAATAAATTTAGATAGAAATAGTTATTATAATTCTCAGAGTTTCATTCTTTTACATTTATTTATCGCTAAAAAAGTTATATTCAAGAGAAAAATAAAACAGACAGATAATGTTATAGGTATTTTAATCATTTATATATTTATTAATGATAAAAATGCTATTACTATAACACAATTTGTATAACAGTATTTAAAGCTGTTCTTTATATCACACAAAACATAATTTTAAGGAAATTAAAGAAAAAATTGGTTAATTATTTGTAATCAAAATTATGATAAAATAATCATGGATTTAATTTGCACACCAATATATACTATATTTAGAAGTTTAGAAACTAAAGAGTCACAACGTTCTTTTTTTTAAGTTATTCATTACGTTGATTCATTATGTTTGGAGTTTTGTAATATTCTGCGAATTCAGTCAGTGTATATCATTTTACTCAACTTGTAAAGTGTTCATGGTAAGTATTTCGCATTTCAAACAGGATTTATAAGCAAAGTGTGTCATGTTCGAAACTCTTTAATGATCAAGATTTTGTTAATTAAACAACCTTCTTATTAAAATACACTACTGGCAATTAAAATTGCTACACCAAGAAGGGACATGGTACAGACGTGAAATTTATACGAAAGGAAAAAGGTGCTGTTATTTGCAAATGATTAGCTTTTCAGCGCATTCAGACAAAGCAAGTGCCAGTGGCGACACCTACATTGTGTTTAAATGAGGAAATTGTTCAGCCGGTTCCTCGTACACAAATTGCATTTGAAAGTCGTTACCTGGTGAAAAGTTTTTGTGATGTCTCGTGTAAGAAGGAGAAATGCGTGCCAGCAAGTTCCTGACTTTAATAAAGGTCGAATTGTAGCTTGCTGGGATTGCGGTTTATCTTATCGCAGTATTGCTGCTCGCGTCGGTAGAGATCCAATGACTGTTAGCAGAATATGGAATCGATGGGTTCAGGACGGTAATACGGAACGCCATGCGGAATCTCAATGGCCACCTACTACTAGTAGCAGAGAAGAAAGGCATATTATCCGCAAGGCCGTAATGGATCGTGCAACCACGTCACGAGCCGTGAGTCAAGAAACGGGGTCGTTTGGAAGACAACAAGTGTCTGCACGAAAAGTTCGACGACGTTTGCAGCAGCATGGACTCTCAGCTCGAAGACCATGGCTGTGGCTTCCCTTGAAACTGCGTCATAAACAAGAGCGCCTTCAATGGTATGATCAACGACGAACCTGGGCGCACGAATGGCGAGACATCATGTTTTCAGATGAATCCAGGTTCTGTGTACAGTATCATAATGATCGCATCCATGTTTGGCGACATCGTGTTGAACGCACACTGGCAGCGTGCATTCGTCATCGTCATACTGGCCCATCACCTGGCGTGATGGTATGGGGTGCCATTGGATACATGTCTCGGTCACCTCTTGTTCGCATTGACGGTGCTTTGAACAGTGCACGTTACATTTCTGGTGTGTTACGACCCATGGCTCTACCCTTTATTCGAGCCCTGTGAAATCCTACGTTTCAGCAGGATAATGCCCGACCGCATGTTGCCGGTATTGTACGGACCTTCCTTGATACGGAACATGTTCGGCTGTTGCCCAGGCCAGCACATTCTCCAGATCTTTCATCAAGAGAAAACTTCTGGTAAATGGTTGCCGAGCGACTGGCTGGTCACCAAACGCCAGTCACTACGGTTGATGAACTGGGGCATCGCGTTGAAGCTGTATGGGCATCTGTACCTTTACATGCAATCCAACCTCTGTTTGACTCAATGCCCAGGCGTATAACTGCTGTTATTACTGCCAGATGTGGTTGTTCTGGGTACTGATTTCTCAGGATCTATCCAGTCAATTTTTTTTTAAATTTAATCACTTGTTATTTCTAGTATAATATATTTGTACAATAAATATCATTTTGTTATCTGCATTTCTTCCTGGTGTAGCAATTTTAATGGCCGGTAGTGTACTTTTGATCGCAACTAGGTAAGCATAAATGCAACTTTGGAATCACATTTTGAAACATTATAAGTTTTGAAAATTCAAATAACATCTCTTAATCAAATGCTCTCAATTTGGACATTTGTTTCATTTTATGAAAATATTTATGAGCTCCCTCTACTATTAATATTTTTTAAAAAAATTGAATGAATTATCTGCACTTTACATCTTTAAAAATTTGTACTACGACATATATCAAAACAAGGGCTAATAATAATTTAAAATTTTAGTTATCTTGAGAGTTGACACTCGAATGATTATATTGATTGCAGGGACAGACATTAAAGTGAATTAGAATGTTCTTCTTCATAAGATAGAACTACTATGTATTAAGAAATCAAACCAATGTCAATGTTGGAAACATAATAACTTTTGGTGTTCCTGAGAACTTCAATGAAATTAACTAGTCACTCTTTTACGCAAACACCGAAATACTACAGAGGTTATGTTTTCTTTGTAAATGAAAGAAACGAAGGGCTTTTAATAGACGATTAAACAAAGAAACCGTTATAGGTGACTAGAAGTTGTTGTTGTCTATAACAGGTTAGGCTGATATCATTGGGTACGCTACTTCACTTTTCCAACTGAACCGTTATTTGGTGTGGAGTTCGACTTCCTCAGTACATATAAGCCATTGGCACCCGTTTATGGGATAGTCGATAATTCACAACCCATCAAGCAAAGGACAAAGACAAGATAGAGAGATAGAGAGAAAAGAAAAAGCACATCCATCCCCGAATCAGGATTCGAATCCAGAACCTACTCATCTACACTCTGACCACTGGACAGGGTAGGCGACAGGTGACTAGAAGTGTTGTGATTATTAGGTTTCCCTCACGCATAACTAATAAACTTGTAAAACGTTTATCTTTCTTTTTTTACTGGCGAAAGAAGAAATGCTTTGCTGTCTATAATCTAATTGATATTGAAAACCACTCATAATAGATTAAACTAATTAAATTGTGATTATTGGAATGACAATTACACGAACTTTTTAAAACACTTCAATGGAGCAGCATCACACTGTGTCGAACTCTCCCAATCATACTGAAGTATTTTCAAATTGGAGATTTTACACTACTACAGAAATGTTACCAAGTATGTTTCTAAATTATGAATCTTTTGACAATAACAAACTTTCTTTTATAGCTTTCACGTGGGTCATTCACAAATCATATATTTACATTTAAAAATAAAATAATTAATCAATTATTTACATTTTATTTTCATTACTATAATATATTTGCTTATTTATTTACAATAGTTATAATTTGTTAATTTTTATAATTATGTTAAATATGAATTAAATATTATAAAACTGTTTTTATAATATTTTTAACTGTTCCACCTATTTATCCATAAAGGAAAGTTACAGCAGAGTTAGGTTAGCACCATAACTTTTGTTAGTGTTTATACATGCTATAAAATGAATTATATCTGATGTCAAAACTCTAGAAACTAAGTTTATATAAATAAATAAAACTCTCGCACAAGCTTTTTATATTATTTCACAATTTTTTTATTAACATAAAATATTCTTAAATTTATAAAAAACACTGGATATCAAACATGAAACTAATTATATTTAAAATGTTTCCTATTGGAGCAAAAAATGTTTAAATAATATATATATATATAATTTATAATATTGTACAATGGTCAATGCATTATTTTATGAAACAAATTTGACTGTGTAAAGATGATTCTACAAAAACATTTCAAAACGAAATTAATTTTTTTAAAGATACAAACAATTCTCTTCTCAAGTATTTTCTGTTCACAAAATAACATTTCATCAAAATGCTTTCATATTTAAAGTGAAACAAAAGTAAAAAAAGTAAACTCTGGCTTTTTTTCCGATTGAATACTGTTATCCGATTTTGGAACCTCGAATATATAAAAAATAATTCACAACTGAATTTCAGCAAAGTTTCACTGCTCCATTCTTCCAGAGATTTAAGCAGACACAAAATCACAATCGCTCTCTCTAAAATTCGTATATTTTTTAAAAGAAATTTATGAATAAGCTTAGTGACAATATATCCAAAAACAGTGTAAAATACAAACAGAATGTTTGTGTGTAAAATGCATTCAGGAAACTGGCTTTTGAAATAATTGAATAAATTCCGTAGTTCACACTTTGATGCTCTCGAGACATTTCCAAATCATGTCATATCTTAAAATAGCTAACTATCTTTAAACAGAGAAATATTGTCACAATATGTAGAAATAACCC
>JAPDSC010073353.1:0-18861 GCA_026290005.1 Latrodectus geometricus | reverse complement strand
CTTTTTGTTGTTTAGTTACAGATACAGTTACTAACCAAATGCTGATATATATGAGTTTAAATATCATGTTCTTTTTTGCATTCAGCATCATTCTGTATTCTTTTCTTCTTTTTTTATTAAAAATGTGTAAAACTTGATGTATTTATTTCATGTAATTCTCATAACGGTAAACTTTAATTAACTTTCTCATATTTTTGTATTGTATTTATAACTAAATTTAAGCACTTTTGCACATTTCGAAAGTACTTGAAATACGACATTGTCTATTTTTTTTGATATCTAGGTACATATCTAGTGACAAAATTCCCTTCGGGAAGAACATTTGGCGTTCAGACAACTCTTCAGAGCCCATGGTTTCCACCTCCTCCATACTATCATAGAAATGTTCACTCTCAGTTCTTCAATAGCTGTCAGGTAATGCACATTAAACTAGCTTACTGATTGCTATTCAATTGTTAAAATTATACTGTTCAAATAAATCTGTGGTATATAAACTGCAAGCTATGGTAACGGGATAAATGTTGTCAAAAGTTTATCAACAATACCCATTACATTGATAAAAAAAATATTAGCCTTATTATTACGAGAAAGCATCTAACTATCTGACGAAATGAAATTTCCACCTATAAATTAACAAAAATTATCATTTCAGTATTTTTTTTTTTTTTTTTTTTTTTTTTTTGTAAATTGAATTTGCTTACAAATCCAAGGCATATAGTGCTTTTAATCTTGATTTTTTTTTTAAATTTTTTCATTAAGAATATAAATCAACTGATACTGAAGTAAATGACAAGAATTACATTTTTAAAAAATTGTTAAATAATTAGATAATTTTCTCAGACAATAAGTGTGGATTTAAATCATTTTTGGGAGCTTTAGATAACATTTCTCGACAATTCGCAGGCACTAGGTTCAATGAGACAAATAGGAAGTATCCATGGATGTGTTCGCGTCTGTCTTTTCAGAAATGAATGAGTCCACTCAATTTAAAAGCAGATATCAAGTAAAAAGTAATTTAAGACACCAACTGCCATCCTTAGAATTATCATTTAACTTGCAGAACATGACAACCAAGATCTGTTTTACAAGCCTTAACCTCTATAAATTAATCTAATGGTCTTCAGGTTGTCTAAGTTTCGAACCCACAGCCTTTCAGTTATGATCTCAAAGTCATTAGATGTCGTTAATCTTCACACAGTTTCGTACTTATTAGTTATAATAATCTCGTTTAGTTATATTGTTATATAAAAGTCAGCAATTAAAAATGTAATTATTAAAAGTTATTTAAAATTAAACAATTTGCTGGTTCGACAGCCATCTTGAATTTGGATGTTTAAAATAGTTCTAAGTCTACTTTGGATCCCGAACTGTAAATCCCGATTTAATTATTGAATGGCAGTTAAGCAATAAAGAAAGCAAGCTATATGATCATAAATACGGAGAAAACAATTTCATTATGTGGCTACCTATTTTAAATTACGAACTGATATGGAAAAGAGGAAACTTCTCTATTCTGTTGTCATTTTTCGAAACTAACGTATCAACTGCATTTTGTGTTAATTACCAAGTAAGTTTTAAAAACTTTTTCAAAATTGACGACATATTGATGCCAAAAAAAGTGTATAATGTAAAATTCAACCTCATTTTAAGGGGTATATTTTTAAAATTCTTGTAAGTAAATTGAAATATATTTTGAATTAATGTTTTACGTTTTTGTGTGATTAGGTTCTTTATATGCAACTGTATTTCTAAATGTTTAATACATAATTTAATGGATATTTAAACCTACTATTCATGTTGAAAAAGAATAATCAAGAATCAAATTAGAAATTCTAAAATACTAACACAGTTTGCTATATATCCATGTAATTTAATCATCTGCACATTTATTGGGAATGTAAATAGACGAGAAATAAATTGGATTCTCCCCTTCACCCTAAAGCTAATTTGACAAATAAAAACAAATAATTTCAATTAAGTTGTTCTACTATAGTGCTGCCATCTATTAGAATATAGTGAAATTTTAGTTTCAATATTTAGAAAGTGGCGCATGACGAATTATTTCAAAAATCACCAATATGCAATACATTTTCTTATGCGGTTCGAACTAAACGGAAAGATGGATTATTGTCAATACATTAAATTTCGTGTAATTTTACTGTTTAAAATACCAGAAACTTTTTGGAAAAAAATTTATTTACTTGCGAAAATTTTCGAAATTGCATTTGAAATTTTATCTAAGAATAATATTTCATAGCTTTTATAACTCTTAATATTGTAACTGGGTTGCCAAATTTTAATTGAATGTATTCTTGTATTTTCGTAAAATTATTAAATGAATATTTTTATTTCGATAATTTTTTAGTACATAATATATTTACGTAATATTCAAATTTAAATATTTACCTAAACTTATTTTAAGAAATATATTTGATAAACGATTTTTATATTATAAAATCATTCATTCTGTTTTCATGAATTTGTTGTCTTTGTTTTTGTTCGTAAGATTTCCATATCTCGATTCTATGCTCGCAGGTTCGATTCTTCTTTCACAAATTCGGGAACAACGTTGGACAGCTACGAGTCTTTACAGAAGAAGCGTATCCCACCAAGAGCAACACAAAAAGTGTGGAAATACTAAGAAGTTACGGAAACAGAGGAAATCTCTGGAAGAAAGCGACAGTTCTTTTGCCCAACATATCCAACGAGTAAGTTAAACAGAATGCAATATGACAGCAAACATTCATTTTTTCCCTATCATATTTGTTCTATTATTACATCTTGAGCTATCAAAATAATAGAACGATATCTATTAACTTAATCTATATCAATTAAATTCCATTATTTTATAGATTAAGTTAATAAATATTTTAAGTTAATAGCTTTTAAATTTGATTTTCTCGATTTAAATCGAGCTTATCAGATTTAAAAGCATAAATATATTACTATCAATATATGTTCCATCTATGTGTATATCTTGAATATCTATTTAACTAACGAATTAATCGAACGATATCAGTTCAATCAATCAGTATCATTTAAATCAATTCTATTGAATTCAATTATATCAATTATAATTGTGTGGAATTAATAATTGTGATTAATAATTGTGTGGAATTAATTTTTTGTCGATTAATATTTGTGTGGAATTTATTATTTATTGAAAATAAATTAATAATTATATGGAATTTATTGTTTGTATCTTTAGCAATAAATTCCACATAATTATTTTAAAATAAATTTCTTAAAATTTATCATATAATTATAAAAGAATCTTTTTATTTACTTGAGATTTAAAACATCTTTATTTAGAAGTAAATGTTATTTATTAAGATTATTACTTTAACATTACTTTCAAGTGTAATTTATTAGTCATTTTCTACAACTATTTGTTATTTTTTGCAGATATCAACTGCTCTTTATTGCAAGCCGTGGTATCGGAAATGGAGATATTGCTATAGATGATATCACTCTTAGCCCAGAATGTTTCGGCATAGGTCAGTACTGTTTATAGTACTGCTTATAGTTACATATAGAATACAAATTTATATTGCGATTCTCTTTAGGGTTTATACCTTTTTAGATTCTAATTCTTATAAAGTGCAAGATTTATATTATGATAGACGTGTTATTCATATATATGTGTGTATATATAACAATTTGTAACATTTTTAGGTGTTCCAGAAAATGAAACAAAAGTTCCATCCAGTAAGTGTTACACTTTTATTTGTTTTACACATCTAAGTGAAGGTAAATAAAATAACAATTTAAACAAAATATTATTAATTCTCATTGGTTTTCTTATATGGAGAAACTAATCAACGAAAATTAATAAAGTTTTAACAAATACAATAGTCCTCACTATAAGGATTATAAAAAAATCTAAAAAAATTACGTATTAGTAGTTACTTCAAAATGTCTTAAAAATGTACTATGATACTAAGATTTAAATGGGTAATTTTGGGTAAAGTTGAAGTTTTTGAAATTCAACAGAATAATATTCCAAAATATTGAAAAGTGGTGTAGACATTACCGTAAACAGACTACCACTTCATGTTTAAAAATAATTCCAAAAGTTTTACTAAATTGAATTTGTAACCAGTTCAAATTTTCTTTGTCAAGCAATGAAGCTTATTCTCCTAATGCAAATTCAGGTTCATTTTGTCACCAAACGAATTGGATCTAATATGTAATATTGAATGGTTGAGAGACGTGGTGGTCAAAGGGTTCATAACAGCAGGACAGACGATTAAACAGAAAAAGGCTTACAGTTGAGCACTCATCATTCAACTTGAAGTACTATTAATATTAAAATCCCTGGAATTCAGATTATAACAACTTCAAAGATATTGCTTTAAAATGTTCATAAAATTATGTACATGAGCTGTTTCAGCTATCATTTACCTCTACATGCACTTCTAATAAAAAGAAGAAAAATGAAAAAAGAATAAACGAGAAATAGTATAGAAATAAGAAACAAAAACTCTTCATAGTTAAGTTTCAATTGGCAACAGCGACTTTTATTTAATTACATTATATTTCATGTACTCTTATGCGGCTAGAGCAATATGTGGACTAGACAAGCTTAAGTTCCGTAGCTGATGACAGTTGTATTCTAAACAAGTAAATCACTATTTTAATAAAATAAATCCATTAATTATTTACCCAAATAATATTGGTTTTCAAAAAGTAAGGTTAAAGCAAAGAGTTGATAACTCTTTCAGAGATATGCCAATTTATTAGAAATTTGAATTGGGTGTTAAATAACAGTTGGTAAAGAAAAATGAGGTATGAAAAATAGTGGTTCTAAAGTCAAAATATTTTATCATAGAGGTGGCCAAAACTGTAATGTGAGACTTCTGTAAACGCTGTAAGAAATCTAGGAATGCCAATTTGTAGCAATGAATTGCAACACTCATTTACCAGAGAAATATTGATCTGTTGGGAAACTAGACACAGGACAAATTTAGGCAGAATGATGCTAGATGGTTTAATGTGAATCCTCCTGTAATTCACACTTTGTCAGTAATTTCTAACCTTAAATTCTTTTTGGATTGGCAACAATTTCTAAGATAACAGGTTCGCGTAAATACGTGCATATTCTACTAGCAATTTCGGAGACCGATATTTGTCTTTATGCTCCCAAACGCGCATATGCATCTGGACTCACATCCTCTTACAAACATGAAAAAATTTGATATCGATGTCATTTGTGCGTAGAAGGTTTTCATCTCACACTTATCACTTTATAATAGGAAACTTGTGGGGAAACACAAGTTTCCAAGTCACATTCATGGACAGCTGATCCATTGGAGGGCAAGATCAGAGATCTGTTGTGTTCACTAATGGCAACTGGAACACTTTAAATAAGTCATGGTTCTTCAAGAGAAATGATAGCTTTGGGTTAATAGGTCAAACCTGGGGTTCTTTGGCTGGTCTCTGCTTGTAAATCACAAATACCCAACTACTTTTATGATTACGATGGCACCCCAACTGTTACGGTGATATCAACTATGTTTTTGTTGTGCCGACAAAAAATTTAAAATTCTTAATAGCTGGATGTAAGAAAAAAGATAGCTTCCAAATCAATAGCAGGATTCTAGAATTTAGATGCTTTTGACTGGATAGCTTAAAAACTAAAATCAACTTTAAAGCTTCTTGAACATCGAGTTTAATTTTCTGTCTGGAACCATGAATCGAATGTAAACTGTGTATTTTGAGTTCTAACAGAAGAAATTAGGAAAATGTTTTGTCAACTTTTAACGTATAAAGCAAAACACACATCATCTATCTTTATTTGTTCAAAGGAAGTTACAGCAAACATACACCTCTATTGTTTTATGAACCTACCACGATGAATCGAGCGAAAAGAACTTATTGAAATTGTGTTCATGTAGTGTTGTATTTAAAATTAGCTTTGCATCATAATTAGCAGGATTGATTTCTTAGATATGATTCTAATTTTGGGTTTTCAATAAACATTGCTACTGATTAATGTAATCAAATCATTTTACCATTTAATAAAAATTTTAAACATAATATAAAGAATATTGTCATCGCTTACTTGAAATTTCGTATTTTGACTATTTTAATCTAACTCTGAACTAGTTTTACCACGATTTCATATATAGACATTTCGTTTAATGTATTTTACGAAACCAATAAAGTGAGGGAAAATACTGTAAGGAAACTCTCTCTTTTATTATCACCAGTTTTGGACAAATGAAATAACATATTTTGTAGCTCATTGGGAATATATCTTTTCATCTTCCCATCGTCTATATGAACACATCGGAGGAAACATGATGACGTCAACAACAGCAATAGACCAATCAGAAAGAGTCTTCCACCCACTGGTCTTCTTGCTAGGGTGGAATAGGGAGAATTCTTACAGCAACAAAAAAATGTAATATTAGTTCAGTAAGGAGTAATATATTCGGGTGTCTTTCTGTATTCATTGAATAGAAGAATTTCTGAGACAGCACAATATCAAACAGTAAGGATAAAATTTCTATCGGGGAATGGAATATTTGCTTTAATGTATTGTTTTGTATACAAGGAGGAAAGAATTTATTATTCCTATAGCCAAAGTATTATATTGATACAAATTCTTATATATATATATATATATATATATATATATATATATATATATATATATATATATATATATATATATAGTGTTATTTTTTCTACAGAAAACTTCTGTGATCAATATCTCATAAAGTATCGATCAAGAAATTTCAAATTTATGCTCGTTGGAAAGGTGACATTTCGCACTAAGAAAATTATTTTGCACTTCTTTGTTTTGTCCATCCATTTATGTGTTAATGATTTTTAAAATTGGAATTCCACAAAAGAGAAAAATTCGGGCTTTTTTACAAAGGTGAAAATAGAATCTATGTGATTAAAATTGTAAATGGTGTTTATGGTCCTGATACTATAATAGCTTATTATACATACAATTTTGGTATCCTCTATTTAGTTTAGGTATTTTTGATGCACCTTGCACGGGTGCATCTTCCTCGAAATTGTCTATAAAATATAAAAAATGATCGATGCTGAGCGTTTGTTAGCCGTTGTAGAATCATCCAAAATCTATAAAGATTGACTTTAAAACAATTTTAAACATTTTATGCTAAACGAATCCAAAACAAATTGCACATAAAAATAATGGAACCCAACCTAATATATTGCATAACAATTTCTTTTTTAAAACTAAATTTTCAAACCTTTTAGACATTGTATCAACTACAGCATCGGAAATTAAAGTAAAATAAAAATAAAATATTTTTTAATCAATCATACTATGTATGATGTTTTGTGAAAGAAACTTAAACTCGATTAAACTAATTCCTTGGGCCCATGATGGCACAAAATTTTAATACGTATGAAATATGTTTGGTTTCACAGTAGATGTTTGTAGAGTTGCAAAGGCTTTTATATAAAATATTTTAATTATAAAAAAAAAGACTTAAAATCGTCTTTTATAGTTTTTGCATCTTTGATTACATTATGTATAAAAGTTTCACCTTAAAATAAATATTTGAGAATTGACATAGATTAGATCTTGTGGATTTTAAAACTATTACCAAATATTGATAATCCTTGTTAGAACGCATTTATTATCCGAAAAAAAAATATTTAAAATTCTAAATTGCTACAAATCACAATGATACGATCAACATTCTTTCTGCATTAGATTATTTAAACACAAGCGAGAATAAGAAAAATTATTTTATTTAAAACATATGTCAATAAATCATTATAATTTCAGAAAAGTATACTGCATCCCTTAAATATTTTTTTAATTAACACAAATTTTCTTGTGATCATTATATAATCATAGTTTATTTCTTAAATTCGTTAAATTTCACAGGATATGCAATAACTATTAACCATTTTCACAGTATACTTTTAAACTTTATAAATGGGTTAAAACGCTGATAAAATATAGCATATAATTTTTGATATCAAGGAAATCTAAATCTTTTAAAAAGAATCGGTAGATAACACTGAGAGAAATCAGAATCATATAAAAAAGTATGGGGGGAAACAACTCCTAGAAAATAAGGAACTACAACAACACAGAAAAGGTAAAACCACGAAGGTAAATTAAGCTCTTTTGAACCTTCTTGAATTGAAATCTAATTATGAAAAAGAAAAAAATTATTATGACCACAATCATTTGTATTATATATAACATATCTTCATTATAACCATCATGAACATTATTCCTTATAACCATTATGAACATTATTCATTATAACCATTAGTCTGTCTCACAATCGCAAAATTGTGGGTTCAATTCCCCGCCCGACCGTCGTTTTCACTAATGATGACTGGGGCATGTAAAGTATGTCGTGGTCACAATGTCCTTCATGTTCCCATTCCAAATTAATATCTCTGGGAGTGGTAGAAGCCAGACCTTGAATCTTCCTTGGCTTCCTATCTATAAATTCGAAGATTCTGATGGTGCTGCCATCTGTGAGCCAGTTCGTACTTCCACTTTATTGAGAGGCTGCTCTATTCAAAAAAGGAAGACGTTCTTTCTGACTTCTTTCGCGCAGTCTCAGATGGCTGGGTTTGGCTCTGCCAAATGTCATAATTAACAACAACAGCATTGATATGACTTTAATCTCTACTGCATGTATCATATCTGTGTTCAATGCTATAGCTACAGCTTTGATCAATGTTATAGTAATAATAAAAAATTATATATAATTTACTTTTATTTATTGTATACTATGTCTTTAATATTGGAATTAAAGCAAAAATTCCCGTTTTATCATGTGTGTGTACGTGTGTTTTTCAATTAACTCTAATTTTCCTTTTTTTTTTCACTGTTGTTCATTGAATCTATGAGGATGTTCCTCAAGAAAGACTAAAAACATTAACATTTGAAAACAATTATTCTGGAGGGAAAAATTTTTCTTGAGAGAGAAAATAAATTTCGCTAGGATTCTTGCAGTGATTGTTTTGATCAGTGGTGTTAATCAACAGAGATGCGAGAGAATGATTGAACTAATAAAAACAAAGTGGTCCTCGTTGGTATTCATCTGAAGTTCACAATCAAATTATATAGATAAGCCAGCATGTTAAGTGGTAAATTCAGTCTTCTGATAGTTTCGGTCTCCGAAATCAAGAATTGCTGCAGACGTTGAAATGGGGTGTCTGAAGCATCCACCATGAAGGCCAGATTTAACATGCCGTAATTCCAAATTGGAAGAACACTTATGAAGAAACTTGAGATAGCAGTTTGAAATTAGTACCAAGACATTTTTACAAAGGCTTGTTGGAGAAATTGATAATACAGTAAAATAAATGTTTAAATGGTTTTTTTTTGGTTGCTACAAAAGTAATAGACCTTAAAAATATTTTTTGTATTTACTTTTTATTTTTAATAAATATTTTTTCGAACTTGAAATTTTATTTGAGTTTATCTATTTATACTGCATCATTTCCAACCATAACTTTAATTATTAAGCATATAAATCTCCGAAAATTATTCATCAATTAAAATATTTTTTTTTTTGTTTCTAATGGCGGGCACCCTTGAGCAAGTATAGTACATTAGCCCATTAGCCACAACAAGGTCGGAAACTGCTACTCATTTTATCGTTACCCTGTGGGCACATGTGAACCAAGTCACGGAGATGCGAGTAGCATCGCCCACGCCACACCACCATAAACCTGTTTATAGGGCGGGCCACATTCATCCGTCATCTGAGGAAAGGACAAGAAACTCAGAGAAAGAGAAAGTACATCCATGCCCGAGCCGGGATCCGAACCCAGGTCCTCCCCATCCGTAATCAGTTACGCTAACTACTAGACAGGTTGGGCGGCTCAATTAAAATATGACTATCAATAATTTATTTCATCATCAGTTTCTAAGCATTTCAGAAATTGTCTTATCGAATAACTAATAATTTTTCAAAAGTACGAGACCAATTCAATTTTATAAGTCTAATTTATCTAAACATAAAAATATCGATTGTAATAACAAATAAAGAATAATTCGCGGATTTCCTTACAATTTTATAAATTGAGCAATTTAAGCCTTTTAAGCAAATATTAATTTAGTAGTATCACATTTGTAATATCAAATTAAGAAATTAAATCGATCATAATTAATTACAGAGAATATAGCGATGGAGCTATCGTATATTTCACTGTTTTATAGACGATGTGATGGTAAACAGATGCGTATATCTGGTTTAATTGATGGTATGATGGGATTGATAAATGAGAACACACATGATCTGCAAATACTCAGATTCTGGATGATATATTAAAGCATATTCGGACCTTTCATGGAAGCATGTCAGCTTATTTGACGCCAAACTACTCGCCGCTCTCAGTTTCGTGACAAATTGCGAGTTAGAATTTAAAAGATGGACTTGAATTCCATGTACTCAAATCGTGGCTTCACACAGCATCATGGTCTTCAATGCTTATCATTAACTTCTCCGATTCCATGCTGTATATAATAAGCGAGTGATTTATCATAGCTCCGTGAGCCATCGTTCAAGTCCAGCGACAGAAATGTGATGGAAACTAATTACTGAAGGACTCACCCCCGCCACAATTGTAGAATTAACTTTCTCACTATGATGCATTTTCTAACCCATTTGGGTTCACTTAATTGTAACGAGCAATTGTAAATGCAATTTAAGATGATAGTTTCAAAAAAAAAAAAATGAAATGTGTTCATTTAATAATAAAAAAGTTCAAATCTTAATTTTTTTCTTCAAAAATAAATTGCAGATAAATCAAATAGTCTTCATAGAAAATCTCGAAACAGTTAATAAAGAATTTACCTTGATTAAAGTATTAAATGTTATTAATTTAGCTCCTTGTACATGAAATTCTCAAAATGTATGAAAAATACTTCAAAGTAGTAAAAATTTTGCTGGAAAGATTTTAGGTTGGGGAAAAAGAAATCCATTATTTTTACGTGAACTTTATGTAACTTCTTTTGGATTCCCTTTGTAAAAAGGTTTAAAACAGCTTTAATGTAGATTCTTAGGTCTTGCGCGTTACGACTGTTGACATGCGGTTAACTTCGATCATTTTTGATATTTTATAGACATTTTCGACGATGCGAGGTGCATCTCTAACATCAAAATACCCGAATGGAATCGACAAAACAAAAATTGTACGTAACTGGTTGTTACAGTATTATATAGGACGATAAACACCTTTCACAATTTCAGCCACCTGGTTAGCCTTTTCGGCATTATAAAAAAAAAATTTAAAAAAAAAAAAAAAAAAAAACGAAATTGTATCGAATTTTCTGTTTGTTGTCTTCCATTTTTAAAACCTTGTACTCGTAACTGAATTAATCAAACAAAAAACCGCAAGAGGATATTTTAGTGTCAAATGTCAACTTTCCAACGAGCATAAATCTGAAATTGTTTGATAGATACCTCATGAGATATCGATCACTACAGACGTCTACCGAAAAAATAATGGATTACTTTTTCCCCAAACTAATATATATAGATTAATTCAATATAAAAAAGCACTAAACATACACACACACATAATTATATATATATATATATATATATAATTATACGACACCATAATTGATAAAAATTAATAAATAATAGTACTATACTATAACATAAAAACTGTAATCAATATCATACTAATTATAGTATAGACATTAAAATCCTTAGATTCTTCTTTAGATTTGCATTAGATTAGATCTTAAAACTTTAGATTTGCACGTGGAAGACATCAAAACTAAATAGTTGCAACAGTGGGAGACATTGCAACAAAATCACTTCATAAATACTATTAATGTTTTTTAATGTGTGTCGTGTCAATGTGCGTGGAAATTAACAGTGATTACATTTTCATCATTTTAATGATAAAGTTGTAATCATTACATACCTTAGTGTATCACTATAAATGGCAAAATAATCTAGTTTACACATGCATGTGAAAGACATTACTACAAAAATACGTAGTAAACATGAGATCAAAAATGATAAAGATATAATCATTACATTTATAGTACCATTATAGTTAGTAAAATTATAATTATTACACAAGCAAAAGTGAGAAGCATGAACACAGAAAA
This sequence comes from Latrodectus geometricus, assembly GCA_026290005.1. Classification (NCBI taxonomy): domain Eukaryota; kingdom Metazoa; phylum Arthropoda; class Arachnida; order Araneae; family Theridiidae; genus Latrodectus; species Latrodectus geometricus. The sequence goes on along the minus strand of JAPDSC010073353.1, from coordinate 6,770 downwards.
TCACTTCGTGTGCCATAAGAGATAAAGTTATTTTTATAATCATTACATACATTATAGTACTATTATAAATGGTACAATTATAATCATTACGAATGCGTGTAGGAGGCGTTAATAGTCATACATAGCCACATCAAATATTGCATATGGTAATTGGTAAACATTAACATAAATCAACAAATTTACAAAAATAGAATACAATTTAATTGTTTAATTTCAGCCATCGTACTCAGAGTAGAAATGTTATCAGCCTTAAATGGATTTCTATGAAATAATGTTTTTCATAAACATTGAAACTTGAATGCTAATTTTCAAGACAATAATAAAAAAGCCATTTTTGAAATAGGCAAACTGATATGTACCCAACAGAATGTGTGATAGACAAACTGATAAAAGTCCCCTTCAGAATATGAGATAGATAAACTGATATGTACCCTACAGAATATGAGATAGGCAAACTGATAAGTCCCCTACAGAATATGAGATAGACAAACTGATATGTACCCTACAGAATATGAGATAGACAAACTGGTATGTACCCTACAGAATATGAGACAGGCAAACTGATATGTATTTATTAGAGCAGATACTTCCAATATACATAGACTTTGCAAAACATTTATAGAGGTCTTATACAGATTTTGATAAATTTCGTATAATTAAAACAACTCTCCTAAGGTATATGCCTTAATATTTATGCATTTTTTACAATTATTTATATATTTTATAATCAAAGTTATTTGTTATATGAAAATCAATGAGAAGGATATTTGAGAAAGGGTAAAAGAATTTTTTTATTATTTTATAATATTCTTTTTTATTGTGTTATTATAAGTACTTGATAAATTAAAATTAAGTATCATTCATATATTTATATTTTTTATCTTACAGCTACAATGGAAAGTGTTACTAAAGAAGTGGTCTATGTACGAAGTAAGTTCCTTCAGTTAAAATATATTAAATTTTTGGCATTCCATTAAAAATTACAAATCAACCCTCATCTATTTTGAATTCATTAAGTTTTTTAAATGAATTTTTTATCATTTTTTAAGAAGAGTTTATGATTAAGTTAAAAAGATTAATTTTATGTTTCTTATTAAAATAACTAATGCGTGCATTTTATTTTACTGTATCAACTATTAATTTTGAAGTTTGTATATTTATGAGTTAATTAATTCAAAGTTGTTAAAAATTTCTAAAACTTTTACAAAAGAATTAATTAAAATTGCCCAATTAAAAATAATAATAGCATTTTATTCATACATTATTCAGATATATTAAATAATGAAAAGGTGGATAAGATGAACACTTATCACGTAAAATATACCATTTTTGTTCTTAAAATACTAAATATATTACATTTATCGACTATGAACAAATGTAGTTAGAATATTGATCATAAAATATATTTTTTTTACCACTCTTATTTAAAATGTCTAATTCATCACGTTTATTATATTTGAATCTTGTTAATGAACAGTTTTTGTAAAACATATCATAAATATTTATCATTACCTCTTAAAAATTCACATTTCGTCGAATTTATTACGTTTATATATCGTTTACTCTTTTAAATTATTATGATAAATATTTAAATGCTATTCTATAAAAAAGTTTTGAATTTAAAAACACCAAATAAGCCAAATAAAACCTCCAAATAACCACCAATTAACCACTAAATAAAACCACCAAATTAGTTAAAAACAGATTTTTTTTCAAGTAGTTATAAGAGTACCAGAGATAAAAATTGCTTTTTGTTGCGAATGATATTATTTTTAAGGAGAAATGGATATTTCACAATATTTTTAATTATATAATAATTTATAAATAATGTAAAAAAACTATAAAAAATAAATAAGTAAACTAAAAATAAGTAATGTATTATAGAAAATACGATCTGTTCTATTTTTTAAACTGCTTACATTAGATTGAGAAAAAGAAATCCATTATTATTTGATCGATAGCTGTAGTGGTCGATATTTCCGTCAATATCGATCAGATAATTTCAGATTTATACTCATTGGAAACGTAAAATTTTGCGCTTTTTGTTGTTTTTTGTTTGTTTCTTTTCAGTTGGGAGTTATAAAGTGTTAAAAGTCGAAGTCAACAAAGAGAAAATATTCGGTACGTCTTTTAATTTTTCTTTGGTAAAGGCGAAAATAACAGCCAGACGCGGCTGAAACTGTGAATGGTGTATACGGTCACGATACTCTAACAGCCATTTACGGGCAACTTTAGTTTCGTCAATTTCGTTCTAGTATATTTGTTGTTATAGGTGTACCTCACACTGGTAGGTCCGCCGTTGAGAATGACGATTTTTATCATCATTGTCAACGACGGACATTAAAACATCACAGAAGTAATCAAAGTTGACAGGCATTTTAGAAAAACATAGTATCATCCAGGAATTAAAAATCAACCATAAGACAATTTTAAGCCATTTGCACCAAACGAATCAGATACGTGTTAAATAAAGCTTAGAAGTTCGTGTATAAGTAATGAATTTCTTTTTACCCAACATAATATATTTTATGTCCCATTTTGATGCAATGGTAAAAATATCACTTCACTTGCATTTTTTGCTACATAATTTTGAGGAATTTTTTTCTCTATTCTTATAATAATGAATAGTGTGTTTTTTGGAATTAGTTTATTACTAGTTGAAAATGTTTATTTACGGAATGCATGTTCATACAATTTTATAATATTATATAGCATGTTTTTTGGAATTAGTTTATCACTGGTTGATAATGTTTATTTACAGAATACATGTTCAACACATGCGGAGCACAGGGCCGTCTAGGCCCTAACGAAACACTGTGTTCGCATGCCTATCATCGATCAACTACTAAAGTCTCTGTGATGTCAGAAACGACACTGGACGGCATACAGAGATGGATAGTTCCGGAAAGCGGCTTATATACGTGAGTTTTAAATTTATAAATTATTTGTGTTTGAAAATCAAATGAACTCTATGCATACTTGCCACACTAAATAGAGTATAGGACATTTGATATTTACGCATTTTCTCTTCTTCCATTTACGCAAAAGAAATCGTTTACAAGTACATGATAACAACCAATGAAATTATTAATAAATACAATTAAAGCATGAAATATATATATAAAGATAATATTTTAAGACAATTACTGAAAACTCAGCTCTATAACAGTCGAAAAATATTCCATTTTCACAATGTTCAACATTATAAATTATTATATTGATTAAATTTTATGTACATAGCGAAATAATACATTAATAGTATGGTGCTTTGGTGGAACATAGTGCAAGGTAATACATTCTTTAGCATGTTCAAGTCAATCATTAAAGGTATAATCTTGTAAATTCTGATAAACAGTTTTCTTTCGAATAAAAGACATCCCAAATCATAGTAATTTTTCCCACAAAAAATAGGAGATATTAAACACAACTGATGGACAATGTGCACGAGAATCTAAATTTAGAGTATTCAAACAGGCTTAGTGATAATCTCTCTATCATTGGCTGTCTATCGCACACTTGGCGATGATATTATATATTGAGAAAAAGTTTGACAAGTTAGAATTTACATAAATATGTTTGCAATGGATTCCTAGAAAGTCAACTCAATACTTCTTTACTTTTCCGTAATACGGCTGCTAGATTGTTTTGAGGCAAGCCATTTATGAATAATTTAAAGTAATTTTTAATGAAAAATTGCAAATAAAATTATTAATTATCAAAAACTTAACGATATCTTTTCCCGTTTCAGGTTATTTGTGAAAGGTGCTGGTGGTGGTCAAGGAATTGCCAATTCTGGAAAGAGTTTGGGTACTTCACTGAGGGCTGGCTTCGACTGGGAGAAAGGTGATATCATTTACATTCTTGTTGGACAGAAAGGAGTTGATGCTTGTGGGAATGTAAGTAGTTTTCTATCTCACAAAAATACTCATTTGATTTTAATTCTTAAGAGCTAAACCTAAAACTCATTTTATATAGGTATATGACCGTATGAAAGTAAATCCTTTATTGTACTAAACACAAGCAAGCTGTACTTTTATGAGAGAGAAAAACTTGTATCTCTAATTAAATTATCTGTACTATAAACACCAATTAAATTAATTATCCTAATGATTTCTCTTTTTTTCATTTCCACGTCTTAATTCTAAATACATAAAAAGTAGTATATTTGTTTGTTTCATTTTGGTCTTGTGTATTTTATTTATTTTAGTTTGGAGAAATTATGATTATTTCTAAAACACATAACCGTTTCTTTAATGTCCATTTTCAAATTTGAAGGATTTCTTAAAGTAAAAACCCCTTAACCAAAATATCTTAAAAGTGGAATCAGTTAAAACTCCCGGCTTTCAACAAGTCCTAAATCTTTATCAACTAATTCTAAGAACTGCAGCCAATCAGTTAGCTGAATGATTAGTGTTCCGGCTTTCACTCATTATGTGTGTGTGTCGGTTCAATTTCCATCTCGAACACAAATGATTTCTTCTACTTTTATATATACATTAAATCGTAGATTCTTGTGAAACTAAAGTAAATCTCATTTATAAACCAAGAAATATAATCTACGAATTTGACAAAATACAGAAAACCTCTTACTTAAATTGAAATTAAATTGAATTGTTGAGATGTTCTAAGCGAAAAGCTTTAAGAAATGCTGTAATTTAAAATAACTCTAATCTTCAAGCCTCTTGAAGACAGGAATTTGTTGTCTTGTGCTGGAGCTATATATATATAGCCTGGCAGTATAAGGCGCGCTGCTCCACTTTTCAAATTGAACCGTAATTTGGTGTAAAGTCCGACTTCCACAGTACACACATGCCATAGGTACACACATGCCACGGTTTATAGGGTAGGAAACCATTCAAAACACATTTATACAAGAAAAGGATAAGGACAAGAGAGGGAGAAAGTACAGCCATGCAGGCACCGGGATTCAAAAACAAGACCTCCCCATCTGCAGTCCGGCACACTGACCACTATACAGTGTGGGTGGCTATACAGGAAATAAATTAATTTTTTCAGTGTAATACTATATTGCAAAGAAAAATATGTGTTAAAATCTAAGCAATTACTTCCTTCCTTCCGCTAAAATAATTCCGGAGAATTAAGATAGTAGAATATTGATTTTCTTTCGCAAGTTCTCGCAGGTGGGCATCGCATCATCAAGTTGAGTAGACCGGCCAGAGCGGTCTTCCTCTTGAATGTCATAGTCCTTTTTTTAGCTTTTAGTAACAAAACTTCACAATTTCTTATGATCCAGTAGAAATATTTAAAAATATATATGATTTGGTAACATTCTGTAGCTGATAATTTGCAATAGAAATGAAAATGAATGACAGTTTTAATCTGGTAGCGTGTGTGTCAATTCCATTTCTGACATCTTGTCTTTAATAATAATGGTATGTTTTTACAAAGATCACAATGCGGTGCTCTAAAACAAATTTTATTCTTTCGAGTACCAAAAATTGTTTGGTGAATTATAACGAATACACCAACGTAAACTGCTTGTGTAAACGATGTTAGCATGTTATTTCGTTATAACATGATATTATATGCTAATGTCTGTCCTTACTTGTATATTTAAACATTTGGGTACTACAATGAATGGAGTTACTTGTATAAAAAGCACTAAGAGATGTTAACTTGAATAGGGTTTATCGAAGTGTAGAAGCTTTGGCCAAGCAGCGTGCTCGAACACTTGGCAAGTTCCCTTCAAATGATTTTATTTCATCTGGAGAAGACAGTAACCTATACCGAGCTCGAGGTTCGTGTTGATTGAGAGTTGAATAAAACAACCCGTTAATGTACACAAGACTTTTATTCGTAAAAATACCAGCTATAACAATCACAATTAATACAGCACAATTCATCGGATACGATAAGAAACAGCTCAGAGGTCTCAAATACCTCAGACAGCTTCTCTAGCAGTCACGACTAATCGTCTTCACAAAACTGAAAAATGTCGGGCTGCGGTATGTATACCTGACTTGATGGAGAAATCTACCAGCTTCGCCAAGGTTCTGGAAGCTTCTAGGCTATCTCGCTAAATATTGGTCCTAGAGCTTAGGTGATGGATGTTTCTAGAAGTATCTATTTCTCGCCAAGTTTTTCGCCAAAACATCATTAAGTCACCAAATTATTAGATAAACCACTTTTAACGTACAACACTTCTAAATACCGCAATTTTTGCCCAAAATGTGATTATTTCCAATCTGTCTGAGGTATTTTATGACAAATACAATTATTATTTGTAAATTTGTAACAAACCTTAACATACATAACTTGCTTCAGCAGTCTTTAAAATATATGGTATTTTTGGCTTCCTCAGGTTTTGAACCTCTAATTTACTATCCAGTAATATGAGGCCTTAGCTGGCAAGGCTATTGTAGTCCTTCTAATAAATACCATCATCGATTTTTACTTAAGTTAACAAATTTCAAAATGTTAACAATAGAAAATGAATTTTGAAATAACTTTTCATATTTAAAATTCGTATGAGGTACTATAGCTCTCAAAGATGCATTGAGATTTTAAGTGAGTAAGTCATATTCTACATTTGTGCTAATAATCTTTACAGGTACGAGGAGGTTGCGACACTAGGATAATGAGGAGGAGTATAGCTGATTTACGAGACTTGAACAAGAGGAGGAGAGATGGTGGGGGAGGCGGGGGAGGAGGAGCCTCCTATGTTTTTAAGGTGAGAATCTCATTTTTTTCTTTTGGTTCATTTATTATGTTACTGAAGAATGTAGTTCCTCCTGAAACACACTTTTAAC
>JAPDSC010073339.1:0-12441 GCA_026290005.1 Latrodectus geometricus | reverse complement strand
TGATGCGAGACGGTCAATATGCACGCATGATTGCTGCTTTTGTGTTAAAGTTTTCGATTTGATCATTATCTATGGAAATTGGTCTAAAACTCGAGATAGACAATTTCAGTTCCGTGATGAGCTAGTATATTTTCATTTTTTGATTTTTTGTTTACGTAAAGTAGTGTTTTTTTGTGCGTTGAAGTTGGATTTCGCTAGTAAGAAAACTACACAATTTTCGATGTATGAATTTTTTTTTTTAATTTAAAAAATGCAATATATATTACTAATGCTATTAAATATTTTTTCGTATTCGATTGTGATCTGATGCAGTAAAAAAATGAATTCAGAATTTCCTTAAATATTTTTCTCGAGTTAAATTAAAATTTTCTTAAATTGCAGCTTTTAATTTAGACAATAATAAGTGCTGAAGCCTACAATTCAAGAGTTCGTAAGTTCGATTCCCATGTCGGCTGTGCGTGTTTGGGTGGCTTACAATAGTTCAGTACCATTATACCTCGTCTATAAAAAGACACATGGAATAACAAAGAAACCAAATAATCAATCGAATATCTATTATATTATGATTATTCATAATTCTTTTTTGATATTCGAATTATTATTGGTATTTGTTTTCGTAACATAAATATTTTTCTGCTCGAATTATTATTATTGGTATTTCAATATTATTATAACTATTATAATATTTCAATTATTATGTCATTATTATTATATTTGAACTATTATATGTGTTTTATATTTTTTAATTATTATTATTATATTTAAATGTAAAATTAGTACATGAATTATTAAAAATTCATGACACTTTATGGAATATAATTATTAAAAGTAACTTGATAATTACCATACATTTCAAAAAAGTAATGAATGTGCTTTTAACTACTAAAATGCTTTTGTGTATGTAATGTTAGACTTTCAGCATTTCCCAGGTGTTATCTTAAACATTCTGATGCATTTATTTCACCTTTGTTGTGCAGAAATCATTTTTTTCCTGCCATACTTTCCCTGAGGTAATGGATCTTTAATGGACTCCATTAGATTCCATGCACCTTATACATTATTTTCCACAGTTTATGTAGAAGAGTGTAATGTTCTATTTGTGGATGGGAAAGGAAACTTTAATATTCTTTAACCATATTATTTTCCAATAATATATTCCAGTAAAAAAAGGAATCATTTCAAAAATATATATATATGTAAAAGCTTTTTCTCACTTAATTTCCTATTCCATTTTTGGCTTTAAAAATTCTACCGAGGAGTTCGGTAAACGTAATGAGATAGGAGTAAATGTCTTTACAATCTATTTTTTATTTGCTTCATGGAATAAGAGAATATAAGATCCATTTAGTTATCACTATTTTTGCTTTGGTTAACTTATTTTATCGGGTTTCTGACGTATCATTAAATAAAAATTATATTTATCTTTTTAAAATTAAAGCGTTATCTGAAAAATAAATTGATATGAGTTTTAATTGATGTAAAGGTCGCTCTTGGCAACTTTTTCAAAAAATCGCCAAAAATCTTGCCAACTTCGCCAATTTGGTCAGGCGAGGTCCCATTTTATCAGAATCCCTCATTTTTCATTGGTCGGAATCCCTCATCTGTGAGTGGTCAGAATTGGTTGGGTTGCCAGAAAATATTATTTATCGCTAACTTTGGAAAATCGCGCCAAGGATGACCGTACAGTAAATCTGAGCCAACGTTTATGCTGCCATTTTAAAATGAGAAATAAACATTTGGCTTTGAGCTTTGCTCTAGTTAAAATAAAATAGTTGAAGTTAAAGTTAATTACTAGTGAATAAAATACAAATTACACAAATAAGGCATGAAAATATTTCATCTAATTATAAAAAATAATTTTATTGATGCTTAAATAACTTCTACTACCACTTATTGATTTTACAGAAAATTGAAAAAATTCTTGAATATCATTTGAATGGGAAAAATCATGTTCATATAAAGTTACTATGATAAATCACTGATGAATAATTTTGATTTTTTGAAACAGGACCACTCTATGAAACGCGTTTGCAATTGGGTATTTTTGTACTGTGTTACATTAAGCCTAACATGGCGTCTGATATTTTTTATCTTCTAGTTTTAGATTTGTGGCTTTGAATTATACGTATACAATTATAATTTTTATTCTCATTAATTTCCAACTAATGAATTTTCTAAATGTCACATAACATAGAATTATGAAAATTCTAAATATAGTATTTCAAACGAAAGTAATATTTTTATATGGTGGGATATCGACTAATAATATTGATGTTTTAAATTTTTGTTCTGTTTTAATTTGATGTCATTGTTCTATGATGTCGTAAATGTTAAAAATTAAATATTTTTATATCAACTTTAATGGTAAGCATAGTATATTTTTATATATTATATTTATATATAGCATATTTTTAATAAAATGAGACAGGTTTATATTGAATATTCAATATTATCGGTGTTCATTGCTTATTCCTCAATTTTTCATAACAGTGTGGTATTAACTATTGAAAAGAAATTTATTTTCCTTAAAGTTTTAAATGTATTCTTAAATTATTTAAAGGGTGTATTTCTGTAAAAAGTAAGAATATAATGTTTTTTTAATTGGTCCTATGGGTTTACTAATATTTAGACTAAAAATTAATTATTGTGTAACAATAAATTGATGGAATTTTGTGATATATTAACTTTTCAGATTTAATTAATTTTTCTGATAGAGTGAAATAAAAAATAGATAAAAAATATTATATAAATTTTTATCACGATAAAAAATCTAAAGAAACATTTTAAAAAATTGAAATGTAAATTCTAAAGGGAATAAGGTAAACAATATGTGTTGTTTACAAAATGTAAACATTTCGATTGTTATTGTATGAGATCTGTAGTAGAAATTAGTGTAAACAATAAATATCATTATATATAAGAACATTAAAGTCCCACCCATTGAGAACGAAATTGACCAATAAAAATTGACCAAGTAAAGTGACGTATGTAAGAAAACGAAGTTTGCATAATTAAAATTCGTCCTAAAAGTTGATTCGCAAGTTTCAAGAAATAAAATAAAGAGAAAATCATCTAAAAAACAATGACATATTCTATTTTTTTTATTTCATCCAAACTGAATACAGCTTTTTGAATTGTTCATGAGTAAAATGCTCCATTTAAAGTATTTTTAAGTTCGTGTCTTAAGTTTGTATTAAAGAACTAGCACAATTATTGCTTATACACAATTAAATCCGAGACACGCTTTCAGAATTATTAGTATGTTCTAACTGACGCCCTTAATTAGATTGTTGTCAGTGCTAAGGGCCGACAATAATGATCCGTAATCGTCCGGAAACACCTGCCCCAAGCCTTTTGCTCAATTATCTCCATTTAGCCGTTATTGAATTCGCTTCACTTCTCCGTTGCAACGGATTTTATCGTCTGCTTGTTCTGTTAGAAACAAAACTCACACGTAAAGCCATTAAAACATGACTCAGATAAAGTTTTCCAATGTTCTGTCCTGTTTGCATTGTGTTTAAAACACTTTCGTTTATTTTAACGATGGAAGAGTGCATTTTAAGTTAGGGGGGCACACAGAGTTAGAATAATTTATAATGTTAACGCATAATTCTAAAAGAAATTCACCTTTTTAATCTTAAAATTATTACAAATTTTTTGGTGATGCTGTAAAGTTTTACTACCCAGAGTAAAAATCTTTTCACGAATTTAAAACACATTAATATACTTACTTCAATATGTAAGTTTCAAAGAAATAGCTTATTTGTAATATTGGTAGTATAAACTCGTTATTAATAAATTAGATTATATAAATTTTGCAGAAGTTTATAAGCTGATTCCTTTAATATTGATTAGTGACAATCCAGATTAGATTAAATTTTTCAAGTTTGATTTAACCTAGATTATAAATCTGATCATATCCAGCTAATTTAGAAGAACCTTAAAATATTTTTTAGTTTCTGTAATACTGAACAATTTAAAAAGTTATAAATTTCAATTTGAGAAATATTTTGTTGACTTTTATTTCCCCTGATTATTTTTTTATTTAAAAATCTGTTTTCAGCATTTAGAATATTAACTAATATTAATAACAATAATTAAAAATTAATTATAATAACAAAAATATTGGCTTATATATTCATCTATTTAAAACATGCTTTCTTATCACTTTTTATGGTGTTTTAGTAATTCATATAATGTTAGGTTTTTATCTATCCTAGCTGTAGAAGGATATCCCTAAATTTGCATTAACTATTTTTGCGCTTGTAAAGTTTTCGTTTATTCACTTTTCTTAATTATCAAATCAAGATTAATAAAAGTATGGTTGTAATTAAGATATTGTGATAATTTTTTTAAAATTATTCTAACTAAACATTTTTTTTTTGTTTTACTTTTAAAATAAATGGTTACATCTTCATCTGAAATTTCAAAATGAATGCTTTACATTATACTAATCTTTAGACACTTTAAGGTGCAATAATTTCACTGTAGCAAAATTTTCTGTGCAATAAATGTTTTTACTATATTTTGGCGGAATTTTTCTTGTTTTCACATATTTTAAATCTGTGTTTCTCAATTTATTTAAAATATCAATAAATTCTAATGGCTTCAAATCTATATGCTTTTGTGGTTTTTTTTTAAAAAAAAAAAAAGATTCATATATTAATATTATTACAAGAAAATTTTGCATTTTTGTAAATATTAAAAATAGTTTTATTTTTTTAATATAAATAAAATTTATTAGTTATTGTAAATTTTGATGACTTCTTATTATTTTTGAAGGCCTCTTCAAGAAATATAGTCAATTAAAAATGTATAAACACTTTGAAAATAAAGTTGTGAGTGGAAAATTAAAGTGATTATATTTTAACAACTATTAAGAATTTAAGTATTTAATAGTTTTTAAAATAAGTTAATTTTAATAATTACTCAACGAAGAAGTTCCTCTTTCTTTTATCTTCAAATTTGAAAATTTTCTACCTTTTTTCGTTAATAGTTTGAGCTTTATAAATTCAGTTTTATTTATAGATATTTTTTACTCGTATAAAATATTCCACATTAATAAGAGATTACATTTACTCAATCGCTTCTGATTTAGTAAGTCTCAAAAATATAAAAGCTGTTCTATAATTTCCGCGGTATATTTTAGTTCTTAAGAGGAAAGGGAAACCCCCCCCCCGTTTTCTCCATTTTTAAGATATTTCCGGAAAAGGTAGAGCAGCAAGAACTATTTTCTGAAATCCGTGTTTTATCTTCACGTTGGTCTACAGGAGGTAAAAAAAAGGGACTTTTGAATGTAAGTCTATTCCCTTTTTCCATCTATTTTTTCCCTTTTCTTGTAAAACGTGTCTTTCCTTAAGAATGATATCTTTCTTTTTCGTTTTTTTTTTCTGAAAAATACATTTTCGCTCTCACGTATTTATCCTCTGCACGTTCTATGTGTCAAAGGTGATGCTTTTATCACGTGATTTTTTTTCTGAACCTCCGAAAAGTAACTTCCGAGTTTTTGACTTTATTTCAGCTGAGAAGTTGAGTTCTATCAACTTGATCATTATCGTCTTGATGAGAATTACGGCTTTTAAGTCACGTGGTTTGAATGGACTAACGACCTTGGTGGAGGACAGGTTGATGTCGTTTCCGTACTTGAGAAAAAGTCACCAGAGTTCAAATATGTATTTTTTGTGTGTGTTTTATTGTGTTTAAATTGCCTTGCAGCTAGTTTGATACTGAAGAATGTGGTCGAAAAACTGCATTGTAGGATGTGACAAAACTAACTTAATCATCATCTCTTATGCATATTAATTTTAGATAAATCGAGAAAGTGATATAGTTGTCTCCTTTTAAAAATTTGAGCCTAAACTGTCACAAAATAGTCGAATATCTTTCAAATATTGTCATTCAGGTAGACTTTTCATAGGTATTCAGTGTCCATATTTCTTACATGTCACGAAAGAGAGAACTCCTGTGTGTCTACCCTGATAGACACGCATGCACAAAGCACCAACGCAATACATATCTCCCATTACTTAACAGCGGCTGGGATCGAATCCAGGACATTTAACTCCGAAGACTGCGCGGTCAGTAATACTGAGTGAATTAGTGAATGCTTAAAAGTTCTTTCATACACGTATTCATTACTATTTTAATTTTATTTAACACTAGTGGACATTGTCTATTAGGTTTCGTGAGCTGTAGTTTCTAATGAAAAACGTAAAAAAATTGTGATTTGGTTAAATAAATGCTTACAATTTGCTCAGTTTTTCGTCACAAAATTAGGTTTGATGTTTAGATGATATAAAAACAAATAGCCTAAAGATCGGAACTCGTGAAAATTTCCTTTAGTTATGAAGCTATTAAATATTGAAGTCGGAATTTCTTTCATCTAGATTCCTATGTATTTTTGATCGGTGGCGTAATGGGAAAACCGCAAACAGGTTCGTTGCAATAGGGAAAACAATTCCTTCCCAAAAATTAAATATCATTATTTTTTCTTGATTGTGATTTGTAATTTGCTAAAATAAATGTTTACAATATGCTCAGTTTTGCATCACAAAATTAGGTTTGATGTTTAGATGAGATAAAAACAAATAGCGTAAAGAATGGAACACGTGAAAATTCCCTTTAGTTAAGCTATTAAATATTGAAGTCGGGATTCCTTTCATCTAGAGTTTTATATATTTTTGATCGGCGGCGTAATGGAAAAACCGCAAACAGGTTTGTTGCTATAGGGAAAATGATTCTTTCCCAAAAATTAATATCATTATTTATTTTTTTTACTTAAATACATAAATTTTTGTGAGAATGTAGAAAGAATGAATACTTAACGCCTTACATGCTATTTTTCTACATCCAGAAATTACATCACCAGCACACCCAACTGTCTTCTAATTTTTAATCTCAATTACGTGTCAAAGTCGTCACCTGAATTGGCAGTGTTTTCATTGAATTGGATTACCATATCAACATTGGTGGAATATTAGACGTACAAAGGCCTGCCAGCACAAAAATATCTGGCTGATTAAATATAGAACCCGATACTTCCAAAAATGAGAACATTGTATTCCCTCTTCTGGTTCTCATGGCTTCTAAACATTTGATGAGATAAATAAAAATTTAAAATAAATATGTTATTGAAACATTTTTCTAACTTGCTCATATTTTTTTCATTCAGTTTTGAAAAAATACTGTGACATGACTGTGTCACGATTCACATTATGGCAGAATGTGTTTCATGTGAACTTTACTCACATGACACAGCATATTAATTAATATATAATTAATTAGTTATTGAAAACTTTAAAATTTTATGCCTTTTCAAATTTTTTCTTGTATCTTTAGTTATACTACACCCCCTGTAACCCCGCATTCATTATTAAATCGTGATTTAAAAATTGTCAACATTTTTTTCTTGTGTATTTTTGAATATAACAGATCCGTTGTCATAGTTTGATGTAAATGTTGAAATATGAATTCATGGGGTTACCATGACCTAGTGATGGAATCGGGGTCTTCGTAATGGAAGGTCCTAGGCTCGATCTTGACCAATTTTATGCTTTCGAACAGAGGTTGTTTTGGAAATGCATGGGCTTCTTTGTTAAAGATACGATAAAAACGCCCTCTATAAAAGATCTTTCGGGAAGATGGAATGATCAAAAACGTTTTTTTTAACAGTTTTCGTATCTGTTAAAGTATTATTTACGCAGCATAAAACATAATTATATGTTCCAAAAAGTATATTCACTTTATAAATGCTGTATGTATCAAATTTTTATTGCCTATATCAATTCATGTTGCGCCGCCCATCCTGTATAGGGGTTAGCGTACCTGATTACAGATGGGTGGGACCTGGGTTCGAATCCTGGCTCGGGCATGGATGCACTTTCTCTCTCTCTCTCTTTCTTGTCTTTGTCCTTTCTTTGTGTGTGAATGGTTGCCTACCCTACAAACGGGTGTGTACTGAGGAAGTCGGACGCCACACCAAATATGGTTCAGTTGGAAAAGTGGAGCAGCGCACCCCATATTGCCAGCCTGGCTGGCACACGACAACAACAACAATTCATGTTGCAAGCTTAGTCCGTAATCGTAAACTTCAATTTAGCACTTTTAGTTTTACAGTTTAATAATCGTTTTATTGAAATTCGGACGCAAGACATAGCCCCTAAAATTACTAAATCTCAACTTTAATGAACATTTTTGGGATGTAACAAATAAAATTACATTTTTGGTTATTAGATTTCGGAAGTTATTATATTTTTCAAGAAATGTAATTTTAAGCTTTTATCGCTAAAAGTATGTTTATGGGAAAACTAGAATCACTTAAAAAATCTGATAGCCGAAAATATAGTTATTTTAACACATCCCAGATGTGCTCAATAAAGTTGAGGTTTGGTGTCTTTAGAGGCTATGTCGTTTTATTCAAATTTGTAAACACGACATTTGGGTTCATTGCTAGTTCTCAACTTTACTGAACTAATCCGGGATGGTAATATAATTGCATTTTGGGTTATCACATTTTCATTAAGTAGTTATATTTTTCATTTGAATATACTTTAAACTGTTTATGTTTTATGAACTATCTTTTGTTCTCACTTATAAAATTTGCTTAATGGCGACAATTTTCATAAAATGGCGTCGGCTGATTTTCTATTCAGTGAATTAAAGCATTTTATTATAGTCTGACGCTTATGTTTTCAATGAAATTTATGACCAACGTTTAGCGAAGAAACATTAAAAGAACATTCCTGACTCGTTTATTGGATTTTATCTTTTATTTCGCGAACTTTCTAGTACAACGAAACTACATTTTATGAACTAAAAGAAATAATGAAGAGCTACGTAATTCTGTTTGGCGAAATTTAAATAAAAAGCCGCCATTAAAACGCCAAGTTCCTGAGTAATATGTCTTTGTATTTATCAGTAAAAAATAGTTTAAGAAGTAAGGTTGTTAAAAGAAAGATGATAAAATAAATTCACTCGGTAGTTAAAGTTCATGAAAGTGCACAACTTTGCGACAAGCGTTTCTGCTAGTAAAGTTAAAATACTTAAAAGATTCGAAAAAGGGTGCAAATAAAATAAAATCGTCGATTTTTATTATTTTTTTTGTAATGATTCGCGCTTGTGCTATGGAGGTTTTATTATTTTTTTACGATTTGGATTTTAATAAAATGCATTCCTTTGATGCTAACCCCCCCTGCTTTCTCGTTATGTTTTGTTGGAAGAGGTCCAAGAAAATAAAGGACTTTTCTGGGATTGGAACAAAAATTCTCTTTCAAAGATAGCTGAAACAGGGTAGGTGGATAAAAAAAGTTAATGTTCCATGTTTGGAGATACCGCAAGCAGTGGCACAATGCTAGTCAGTCTCAATTTTTTTTCCGTTTCCCGTATTTGCATTTTGGCGACATCCCCCCTTCTCTTTACTAACCTTTTCTCGTTTTAAGAGTAAATTGTGAAGATATTTTCGTGTTTTTTTTATTATTTTTTGTGAATTGTTTCTGGAATTTATAAAGTTTTCTCGACTTTGTGGGTTTTATGGGATAAATATTCATGTATACTTTTTCTGTAGGGAAAATTCTTTTGTAGAAACTCTGCTTACCCTGAATTAAAACACTTTTGTGGTTCGCCTCCACTTCTAAAAGTGCAAATATCGTCTGCTCTTAAAATGTATAATAAAAATCGTCTGCTCACTTGAATTTGTCATAAAATGAATATTCAATGTTACGTTTTTTACCATTCTTTATAATTTTTTGATCTATTGTTAAAGTTGCATAATAGAAATAGTGGGCTCACTAAAAGCTGTCTTCAAATAAATATTCAGCTTTACTTTTTTCTTTTATTTTTCGCCATTTCAAATAATTTATTGTGTCTGATCTTTTAAATAACATAATTGAATTTTTTTTTTAAAAAAAAAGCTTTAATATGATGCTGATTACATGGATATTCCGCGTTACATTTTTTTTGTTGTCATTTTAGACATTTTATTTTGTTTACTCTTAAAAGTTATAGAATTATCCATTTGAAGATATCAAATGTGAAAATTCAACGTTTCTTTCGTTGTTGTCATTGCCTAATAATTTATCGTTTTCTTTTCTTAAAAATGCAAAATTTAATTTATCTGCTTGAATGTATGATAGAATGAATATTCATCGTTGTATTCCGTTTGTATTTCCACATAATTTATATGGCGCCTCCTAAAAATACAAAACTGGAATTATTCTCGAATGCATCTTAGAAGGAATATTCAACATTGTATTCATTTTCGTATTGCCATATAATTGTCACCGTCTAAAAATACAAAATTTAACTTATCTGCTTGAATGTGTCTTTGAATGAATATTCAGCGTTGTATTCAATTTTTGTTTCAATTTAATTTGTCTGGTCCTAAAAATACGAAATTTACTGATTTACTTAAATGGATCGTAGAATGAATATTCAGCATTTCTGTGCTTCATATAATTTATAATTCTGATTTTAAAGAGCAAAATAGATGTCATCATCTTAAATATGGCTTATAATGAATATTCAACTTTTTTTGTGTTTGTATACAATTTGTCTCCTCCTGAAAATATACAATAGAAATCCATTATAATGTGTCGTAAAATATGTATTGCGTTCTTATGTTTTTTATCGTTCTGTTTTTATTAAAAAATATAACTAATCTTATTAAATTACTTTTAGAATGAGTGTTCAATGTTACGTTCATAATTTTCTTATTTTTAATTTCTGAGAATATATTCACAACACCACCATTTTCCCTTACTATAGTAAAATTTCTATATTTTCTAAAACATTTTGGTTTTTGAGGTTACAGTAACATATCATAGGGGTTGGCGAGAATTTCATCATTGAAAAAATTAAAATAAAAGTTAATTTGGGTCAATTAATTATAAGTCTATGAAATCCAACTATTTGTCGCAATACTAATTAGTGAGCACTACTACACTTTTGAGCCTTTACGTTGACTACAATAATTAATTAATTATGTGTTTAATTAGTGTTTTACGCCATGAAAAAATTGCCCCTTGCAAATCTGTAACAATAATTAATGTTTATTTCGATTGGAATTTTTAAAGGTAGAAATATACTTAGATAAAAAAAAATGTAGTGATTTTTATTCTATTATCAAATTATTTTACTCTATTACATTATTTTTTTGTAATTAAACTTGTCTTTGAAAATTAGCATTACAATTATATTTTGTTTTATTGTTTATATTTTATTTTAATTATATTGTGTTGTATTTTGATTTAACATGCTTTTATAAAATTACTTTTGTAGAAAGAAATTTACGTTACTCTTTTTTTTCATTGCATTTTTTTAAGATCATCAGATTCAAAATTCTCCTTCATTTAACATTTTTTGTTATGAAAACATTTTATTTTTATAACTTAACATTTTTTGTTATGAAAACATTTTATTTTTATAACTTAACATTTTTTGTTATGAAGACATATACACATTTTATGAGAAGAGAGAGAATACTCAAGGATCGCTAAGTAAAAAACCAGAAAAGAATAAGAATTTTCCAGGTTTTATCCTTTTCGACTTGTGAATACTTTCCATTGTCTTCGAAAATTTCTCTCAGAATATAAAATTCTTTGCACATAAAAAAAAAACGTGACTATAGCCTTCGAGCAGTTGAGATTAGATTAGATTATTAGATTATGAGAAGAAACTTTGTTTTGATTTGTTTCTATCTGTACGGTAACTTCTCTCTACGAAGGGCTAACCAAAAAATGTAGAAAATTCTATGGATAAATAAAATTAAATCCAGTGAATTTTCATGGCGAAATACTTGTAAATTGTCAAAATATTAAATTTCAAATGATTATTTTAGTTTAAAAATAAGTATGTTATTAAAATTTATTAATTATTATCAAAATATATAATAATATATATATATGTGTGTGTTAAAACTTTCATTTCTTCAATGCTGTAAATGGAGAATTTAAAGATATTTGTATTCTTAATGTATTGACCGTGATTAATTTTTACATATGGAAAAGGGACTTCCAAATGACTGCAGGACTACAGTGCCGTTGAATATTACAGGAATAAAATACACCTTCAATCGAGGGACGTTATTTTTGCGACTATCATAATTTGCGAAATAAACGCTACACACACACACAACTGCTTACGCAATTTAAACATAAAGTTTTTAGTACTAGGGTGTTTAGGCTATCAGATTTAAAAAAAAAATGTGGAAATTACATCCTCGGATGAAGAATGTCAAGCGAAATAATTGTATGCAAAAACATGTCAAACTTTGACTATCTTAATAATTTATGTGACTTATTACTGATTTATTTTTTATTCGAACAGTTAAAAAAATCATTGATAGCTTTGCATTGTATACAAGTTGACGTACAAAATTTATTTTCGATTTCATTTTTTCATTTTACTCGTTTATTTTTAACTGATGCACCATTGATCATACATAGG
>JAPDSC010073332.1:0-17037 GCA_026290005.1 Latrodectus geometricus | reverse complement strand
CCTCGTTTGTGCAGATTGGCGAAATTGTTGGCGATTTTTTGAAAAAGATGAAAGAGCGACCGTACAGTAAATTTTTACCGTTAGCCATATCTAAGTAATGTTAATCATTTATTGCCTTTTGTTACATGTAAATTTTGTTGAATATGCATGTATGTGTGTTATTTTTTTTTCTTTATTCCTTCAGGATTTAGGAACATTTAGATCTTGTCCATAGGTCTATATATTCTAGCAAAGTCAATAAACTAACAGTGGAGATGATACTAGATCCTCTAAATTTAGTCTAGACAGTCTAAGGACATGCTCCGGGAGAAACTGCTTTTAGATGACACTTATTGCAGATTGGAAAAACTTTGCACCCGGAATTTCAAGATTAAAAAGTGACAGTATAAATACCTTTTATATGACCACTGTTTATTCTTGAAATTGCTGTGATATCTGGTTGACACCACTTGAGCTCAAAAATGCAATTGGTATTATTATATGTATTCTACTAAAAAACATGTATAAATACATAAGTACGAAATCATGAAAATGAAATAATTGATGTCTATTATGTAATTTCATTAAAGAGAGAGAGAAAGAGGATAATATACATTTAACAAATAAACGAAAAAAATATAATTTGATAAATATATATATATATTTATTTTCTTCATGCCAAAATAAAGAATATTAAAATTTATTAAATCACTGTTTTCAATTGCCAATAAAATATTTTAGTATACTATAATCTATCTATTATTAATATTTGATCGATATTTGTGTGTTTATATCGATTTCACAAATACCAATTAGAGGATTATAAATAAGCTACTACTGGATTTATTTATTTAAAGGCAAATGAATTCAGAAACAGACATTTTAAATATTTATGCTTTTGTTGATATAGTTTGTCTGAAACTAAACTTTGTGTCATCAAAACTGATTAATATAGTTAAATGTGAGTTCTTCAAATAATAAAAAAATTTAATTTGTGTATTGTAACAACAAACTACTGTTTAAAATTGTGTGTCATATTTAACTAGAATAAAATCAGAAATTATACTGTCTAGTAAGTATTTTTTGGCTTCCATCTAGCACAAGTAATCAAATATAATATAAGATAATATCAGCTAAATTTTTAAAAAAATTGTGCATTTTAATTCCATTGTGTTATAATAATAAAATTAATATTCGCAAATTAATATTATTCCAAAATTATGACAAAAATATATTTTTATATTCGCAATCACATGAAATGTTCTTTTTATGAAAAATAATTCTACTGATTTGTTGATATGATTTATAATTTTTAAGTTTAAAATAACTGAATAGTCCTTTAAATCAATGAATAAGCACATTTTATGGTTTTTTATGTTGTTATTTTTATTGCATTTTAAAATATATAAAACCCTATTGCATAGTATTATTAATCCTGACAACAGCTTAAAAATAGAAGTAGTTCAAATCTTTAAGAATTTTAATCTTTAAAGAAATCTCTAGGATTAAAAATACACGATGAGTTAAGTGTTTTTAACTATTTCCAAAATTAGGGAAAAAAAATTCTATAGTCGTTTTGTTTTAACCACGTTTAAAATAAAAAAGTGAGTGGATTGACCTTGAAAATAAAAAATAGAACAGGAATCTTTGAAAGAGGTGATACGTTCTTTTATTAGTTAAAGAAATTCTTTTCCTAGCGAGTTCATGTTTAATATCATTTCCCACGTGTTCTTCTGTTTGTTCTCAGACATATTATTTAAATGTTGATATTATGGACTATGAAATATATTCTTAAACTTGAGAGAGGAAAGAATTTTTAAATTCTTCCTCAAATCATATTTGAATTATAATGTAAATCACCATTTTAGTTGTTCTTTTCAAGGATTTTATCGTAAAAGTTGTACGCTAATTTTAAAATTCATTATGAGAAATAAAGAATGAGATAGAATTTAGTTTATAACTTTAGTTAAAATATTCACTTGAATTTCATAACTAATGTTTAATTTTGAAAGTAAAGCTCTTATGCATGACGTTGAAACTCATTTATATAAATAAAATTTTAACTGTGTTTTCAGGGAACTTTTTATTTGGGATAGTAATGAAAAAGACTTCATGAAATGGAATGAATTTTGCATCAAAAATTTGCCTCTGGATTATAGACTGATGTTGAAATCTTGGATGCAATATCGTCAATCAGTTTAAAAAGTAATTAACGTAGATGTGTACTTATAGTAAAGTTGCTTATGGCCAATGCACACCATTTATAAATTCTACTTACTTCAAAAAATGAGACATTAGGTTCTTTTTTATAATTATCGTTTGTGCATAAAGGTTGGTGGCAGAGAAAAAAATAAGCACAGCATTACAATTTTCCTTCTTTCTAAATTAAGATTATGTAATTGATTTTAAAAATAATTATTTCTTGTGATTTATCTAAAAATATTAATTTTGATCATTGCAGCGAATGTGTTTTCGTTTTCTCTAATACGTCACAGTTTAGAAATCCATTGAAACGTGGAGGGAGAGTGCTCCAATTTCAGTATTTAATAACTTCAGAAGTGTAGAAAAATTTTCTAGTTTTCCATGTCACATTCGATTTGTTTCTATCTAACATGATTGCCAATTCATAAAGTAAAATAGTTTCGCATAAATTTAGAAAATAGTAAATATAATTAAAGAAATCTAGTTGTTTTTCAAACCACAATTTTTCCGAAGCTAGATAATAGTTTAAAAGGTGAAAGCCTGGTCCACAAAATGATTGGTATTCCTCTAATTAACTTTCTGTCTTTATCGAAAACTGCGGAATATTTAGTCAATTTAACTAAAGACTTTACACTGACGGGTGAAAAATCCTTTTATTGTTGGAGGTGCAGACAATACCAAAGTTCTGCGACTTTTATGATAAAATAATTCAAATACCTAAAGTTATAATAAAATCACAGTCTGAAAATATTTTTATTAGTATACAAAATAATATAAACTTGGCTTTCCCAATCAAAGACTTCAACATGTAGTAATCACTTAGCTTCTGTCTAAACGGATTATTTTATCTCTTGCGACACAATAAATGGTCATTAAGTTACCTTCATTCTATTCTCAGAACGTATTTATCACTCACTTGAGTAATAAGTAAACGCAGCTTTATAAATTGTTGCTTATTGAAAGAATGTTTCTCGAGTCGTTAAAATGCCTTACAACAGCTGTTATTCACATCCGCTGACGAGTGTCAAATGTTTTGCTTTGCTTAAAATAAATATGAATGATTTCTTTACTAATTATCTAAATAATTATAGTTATACAATTTAAAAAGGTATTTTCCGTCAATAAATTTAACTAGATTTTTTTTCCTTAATCAAATGTTTTTTATGATGGATTATTGTGATTATCCTCGGTATTTATTTATTCTAAGTGTAACAAACCGAAAACATCTGTATATTTTTAAAATTTTTATAATAACCTTCAAAAGGCCTCGAGAAAATTCTTCCCTGGGTGTTTATGATAATTAAAATTATAAGTATTTATGAATATGTAGGTTGTATAAGAATTTAGGAACACTTTCAAACATATTTTTGTGAAACTTCAAAATAATTTTTTCCAAACACATTAAAAATAAGATTGAAAGAAATTATAATAACATTTTTTTACAAAAAGTAAAAAAATGTAATTTTTCAGTGAAAAAAATTTTTTTTTGTTAATATTTATTTTTCACTGATAATTTAAATTGCTTGAAGAATTTTTGCTTAAAGAATTTTTATTCAAATGAAATAAATTGCTTAATGTTTAAACAATTAGCGCCAAAAATAGCTAAATCCTTAATGTTTAAAAAATTAGCACCAATACTAGATAAATCACTTATGTTTAAAGACTATAAATTGTTTAGTACTCAAAATAGGGCTATAAATTGAAAAATATTGGTAAAAATGTATCGAAAACTTTGCATGCTTTAATAAGACAATTTAAATATTTAAGCCAATATTGGAAATAAAAATGATCAACATTTCAATGATATTGTGCTGTATATTTAAACAGTCAAAAACGCAACTAATTTTGCATAATTTTACTAATGACAATTGAAAATGTTTTTAAAAATTCTAGCTTACCAGATCAAATTTTAGCGAACTAATGAACAGCTAAATTTCTTGAAACAATATGAAAAGTTATATTTTAAACTTTTATTTATTATAAAGGAAAACTCTAATGTCGTCATTTATGCATATAACTTTGCTATTCCATAGTTTTAAAAAAACATGGTGGGCTATAAGAAATAAATTTTTGAATTCTATAAAATTCAAGTAAATTAAGTGATTCGTAAAAATAAGTAAAACTTAAATTAATAAAATTTTGATGAAAATAGCTTTATATTGTTAAAAATTATCCCGTGACCACGATTGCAACCAGTATGGAATCTGTAAAACCAAAAAATGTTATTTAGTTTTCAAAAATATAAAAATATCTAAAGATTATAGCCTAATATAGAAAAAGTAATTTAAAGCTTTAAAGATGAATGAAATTAGGTGAGGAAAAGACCAGTGAAGGAGAAATAAGAAGTAATTTCCAAAAACTTATAAAAAAAATAGTTTTGGCTCACCCTGATTATTGGTAAATCAATATTCTAAAATAAACCCCATTATCTTCTCTCACAAGTTATATAGAACCAAATAAATTATTTCATACATTATTACAGTAGTAGTAATTACTGAAAAGATTTTAATTTTATATGCTCTAAATGAATAATCCTCCGATTGTGCTCTAAAAATAAATACAAATGGCAATACCTTTAAAAAGTATAAGTAGACTTTCATTGTTTGAAAAGTACATACTTAGTTTTGATTGAAACTTTGAAAAATATTCCATGATTGAATTCCAGAAAATTAATTCATAAACAAACATTTTTATATAAAAAATATTGCTTTATTGGTTATAGAAAATAGAGATAAATAACAGGAAATCTAGAATAAAAACATTACACAATACATTTAAAAACCGATATAAAGTATTAATATAATAAGTAAACTGGAAATATTTATAATTGGTGCTTTAAGTACAAAACTCTCACAATAAATCATTTCTCTCACAGATTATTGATTTTTGTCCTTCGCTTCATTTAGTTTCCCATTTGCTACTTCCACTGCACATGGGCTCTTCCACCCACCAAACACCTTATCCAGCTCCTGAGCCACTGCCAGAGTGAGATGGTCCTTGAATCGTCCACTTACAGCCTGGATACCAATGGGAAGTCCTTCGGTCAGTCCAACTGGTATCTGCGAGGAGGGGAAGCCAAGTATATTGAAGATACAAGTGTATGCAATGTTCGGGTACTTGGGAATGGTCATGAGGTAATGAGGGGGTGGCTCTGGATGGGTGGGAATCAAAAGGACGGCATCTTCATGGAAGATCTCCTGGAACTTCGATTCGATCTCCTGGTATTTTTTTAGGCATTTGTGGTAAAAATCATCCTTAGTTCTTCTGTCCACCATTGCAAAGTAAATAACCGGCCATGTGTGTTCCGACAGCCGGAACAAGCTCTTGACGAATTCCAACCACATGTTGATAGGTTTCCCTCCGGAAAGATTATGATTAAAAGAATTGATATTGGTTTCCAGCAGCTTGCATTCCCAAATTGGAAAGGCATATTTCAGAGCATCTATTTTCAATGGAATTGGAGTCACTCCAAATTCAATTTCGAAATGTTTGGCTGCCTGCAAAATAAATCATACTTCATGTAACATAATTTAGTAAAAATTTTCTACGGAGTTTTGTTCGAAATTGGACTTTAAGATTTTATTTTGCCGTTCATCATAATTATATTTATTTATTGACACTCATTCTTATTCGATTATCCTTATAAAATAATCTAAGGTAGGATTTTTAACCCTTTCGCGACGGGAAGTGTTAATGCTACGCTTACCGCTGAGGCCGTTAGTTTCTTTTGCGAGTGTCTGTTCAGGGCAGGAGGCTTTTATGTTAAGCCTAAATCCATGAATTTACTAAATTAAAAAGTATCAACGCATTGTTTAATAATGCTCTGGGTCTGTCTACCATATTCTGTATCTATCAACCAATATCTGTTTCAGAATTACTATCTGAAATATTTTGCATCATTTCATCTATTTCAGGCTCAGTTAATTATTTTCGGCGCTTCGACATTGCAACGGTAAAAGCAGAAAGAAATCACGTCTACAAGATCTAATCTGGACACTAATAACTGGACTGCAAACCGAAATAACCAACGCTCTAGCAAACATAAAACTCTCTATTTACTATAAACAAATACCACGTGCGAAATTAAAGAGCTGTTATAAAGCATTCCATTCCTAAGCATTTATTTATTTACCCCTATGTTTATAAAATCAAAAACCACGTGTATGTGAGTCATGTTTCTTTTATTTCGAATAGGAGTTCAAATCTACATGTATCTGAAACCATACAATGCCATCTTGTGAGGAAAATTATAATTTTTTTCAAAAGTTCTAGGACACTGGCACAAATATCTGACGATCGGGAGTGAACTAGAAAAGGGTCTGTCATGCCTGTGTGTCGGACGGGAAATGAGTATGTTTCTTGGTGGCACGTATACGTGACAGTAGGCGTAAAAGGTTAATAAAATAGATTCCTTACTAACACAGCAGTGCTGGTAAATTAAACTCATTTTCTTATATTTCTTTTCTGAATTTTTTTGAATTACCATGTTTCATGTAAAATAATAATATTTGCTATGGTCTTAGGTAAAGTTGTAAATTAATACTTTAAAAATTGAAGCAAAAATGCTGTTTTTTTATACTAAGCGTATCTAAAGTCTTAGCAAATATTATTAAAATAATTTGATTTTTTATCAGTAAATTTTGATATATTCTCTTTTCGGTCAGTCTTGAAATACTGTTTTGTAGTTACGTTAATTGTGTTTAAATCATTCGTTTAGTAATAAAAATTGCATCAGTGTTCTCTAGAAAGTACTTTTAGTGAAGATAAAATTTTAATTAAAGTACAGAAATCCTTTACCTTTCTAATTTGTTCTTTTATAGCTGGTACAGCTGAATTCAAAATACCAGGAATTTCTTCCATGTAGTAAATCTTCAAATTGCTTAAATTAACCTGCAAAATACAAAGCACAGTCAAAAATAAAAATATTTTTAATGACAATCCTTTGGTGTTTGGTTTGTTTGTGACTTTACGGTTATTGTTTTACTACAAAAGCTTATATGACTTGTACTTAGGACTTAAAAAAATTCCGAATGACTGCCAACATCCAAAACAGAGAGGAGAAGCGAACTAATGGACCACTTAATTAAAAGTCATAGTATTAATTATCCAGCAATCAATCCAGCTTCGATCAGGTATTAAGTTTTTTTGTCAATTTATTAAATATATTATTAGTGAAATAATTATAAATCGAATATTTCACTTATTATTTAATTTGATTGATGTTAAAAGCAGACTAAAACTTTGATGAATTACAAGGTCGAATTTAAAAAATACTTGGTATCTACGCACACTATATGAATCTATCATAATATTACATTCTATTTTTAAATTCTCACATTTATAGATTTAGTATAAGGCCACGGTGGCCTGGTTGGTTAGGGCATCTTTCTCATTACCAAAAGGAGGTGAGTTCGAATCCCGGCTTAGCCGAAGACCCGTCGTGTTCACTAATGGTGACTGGGGCACGGAAAATATGTCGGGTCGCAATGTCCTCTATGTTCCCGTTACAAATTAATATCTCTGGGGGTGGTTGGAGCCATGATCTTGGTCTTCTCTTTTCTTACCATAGAGAATATCATTGGAATGTATATACATTTTTTTTCAACAATATAAGTTAAGGCATCTCTTTTAAAATATTTTCTAGAAATATTTTGAAACATTCTCAATTTCGATGCGTTACATTTCCTGTGTGTGTGTTTCTTTTTTTTTTTTTTTTTTTTTTTTTTTTTTTTATATAAAGAATATAATCGGAATGCATATATTTTTCTCAACAATAGAAACAAAAAATTTAATAAAAATAAGATTTCATTTAAAAAAAAACAGTGAAGAATAAAAACTAACTGTACGGTTATTCTTTCAAGAACACATATAATTAACAAAAAACTGTTCTTGATTTTTTTTTTCTGTACAGTTTATAATAACGAAATTTCATGTTTAAAATTCATCAACTCTTTCAAAATTAAATTCCGCTCTACTTCCAATGCAGACATATATCTTTGTCCTTCAAAAGTTCCATAACTTGAAAATAATTACACTATTTTTTTAAAAAAAATTAATTAAGCATTTTTGTTTATATTCTTTTATGTTTAATCATTAATTGAATCAATTCCATGTATATGGAATACGAAAATATTCTACATATAAAATTATTTCCATACACATTAGATCTATAATTAATCCCTTACATATTCTATTCGGTTGGATAAAAGGAATTTTCATGAATTTCATAAATTATTTTAGTTTCAAAGAAAAATATCATAAATTGGTCTGAGGAATGAACTGGTCTAAAATGAACCATGGGGGCAAATCTTACTGGATTGAGAGCATATCCAATCGATGAGACCAATAATATGCTATGTATAATATGCTGTACAGGATTATTTCGTAACACTTTATTTAATGAGTTTTTATATATTTAAATAAGGCCACGGTAGCCTGGTTGGTTAGGGTGTCGTTCTCGTTACCAGAAAGTGGTGAATTCGAATCCCGGCTTAGCCGAAGATCCGTCTTGTGCGACTGGGGTACATAAAATCTGTCAGGTCGCAATGTTCCCATTACAAATTAATACCTCTGGGGGTGGTTGGAGCCAGGCTATCGATCTTCACTGGTTTCAATATCTAAATTGGAAATTTCAGATGGTGCTGCCATCTATCAGCCAAAAGTCGTACTTCCACCTTCCTATGAGGGTGCTCTGTTCAAAAACGAAGACACTCCCTCTCTGACTTCATTCGCCTAGTCTCTTGTCGGGCGGGCTTGGCATTGCCAAGTGTCATCAGTATCAATCATATTTTTAAAATATATAATATACAAATATTACTTAAAATATATTTTTATAGTGAAATAATTTAGCTATGAACATGGTAATTTTTTATGTTTTGGTTCATTTTTGAAAATACATACCTTTTTATTAAGAGTTATTCTTTTATCATAATTTGACAGCACCTGTACAAGTAGAGGAAGATCTTTAACATATCGGCACATAGGACCAGTGCTAACAAAAGCATCTACTTTAGCATCTTCTATCGGGTCGCATGGGAAGGAACCGTCATTGGATATAACACCTGTTGTCATAAAGAAATGTTATCAAACTAGGCTGCATTTTTAAATTAATAATTTCCTGTTTGAAGTCTATAGTAGAAAATTAAATTTTTTTAAATATTACAAAAATGTAAGTTAATAATTATTTTATAAATTTAATAAATTTATATTTCATACAAATCATATCTCATTTAGCTAATAAATTTTGCATTTGTTCCAATATACTAGAATTTAAATGATTTTAAAACAACAGTAGAAAGATGTATGTATATTATTTTAAATTACTAAAAGTAATTCAGCATATTTTGGACGAAGATTTGCAATTCATGAGGAGATAAATATCAAGAAAAATTAAGCTATATGATATTTGACTTGTACTCGTGTTTGAAAATTGCATTGTTATGAACGAATTGACAAATTTAATTTAAGAAACAACAAAACAAATTTTATTAGTACAAATAAATGACTTGCTGCAAATTTTAAAAAAATCAATATTACGTATTAATAATGATTATATTTTGTGCAGTCAATATGTAGTTCATTCATTTTAAAAATTATTTTATTATTATTGAAATTTAAAAATTATTTTACATCCCTTGCATGCACTAACTCGAAACAAGTATGATATAGTGAAGAATTATTTATGATCATCAACCTATACTTTGAAAAGCAGGTAAACTGTAATCGTTAATAATTAAGCTACACATACCTTCAAGTAAACTCAAAATATTCTATGATCTCATCGTAAATTAACTAAATTTAAAAAAAAATGATAACATGAATGTTATTTAAACTAAGATTCAAAATATTTTGGTGTAAGTTTAATTTTTGAAACTTTTTTTTTAATAGTGGGCATCCTTGAGCAAGTAAGTAACACTAGCCCATTTGCCACAACAAGGCCGTAAACTGCTACTCATATTATCTTTACCCGGTGGGCACCTGTGAACCAAGTCATGGAGGTACGAGTAGCTTCGCCCACGCCACACCACCACAAACCCGTGTATAAGGCGGGCCAAAAGAACAAGAAACACAGAGAGAGAAAGTACATCCAAGCCCGAGCCGGGATTCGAACCCAGGTCCTCCCCGTCAGTAGCCAGTTACGCTAACCACTAGACAGGTTTGGAGGCTTAATTTTCGAAACTTTATTATTATATGTCATTATAAAAGCGCAATCTAAATAAATATGCATTTTTCTCAGTTGCTTTCTAAACTTAAAACGCGACATTGTTTATCGATTCATTTATGGAGCTAATATGATTTCAAAATCAAAGCTGATCAATGAACAAGATATATATATTACAGACATTTAAAAATAAGGAGCTAAAAATTGCCATGCAAAATATTTCTTCTTGATTTACATGATCAAGTTTTCTCAAATATTTGATGTTCAGTAAATAAAATGTAATTTAAAATGCCATAAAATAACATGTATTTCATTCAAAATAACAGGTATTAATTCAATTTAAACATGTCTTTTTTCATTATTAAAAGATTCAATTAATTTATTCAGTAATGTTCACTGTAAAACATGATGCCTAATCCAAAGCATTGAAAAAGTTCATTTTCTCTCGATGTATATAAATTTCCTATTTCTTAAAATATTCTTCAGGTGAAGGGGCAAGAGAATTGGTTTTAGCATTATTGAATAATCGAAGCAGATATTGTTGGCATGGACATGCATCGAAGTATTTGATACTGCTTTAAGTTCCATCTTCACTAAAAGTAAATGAAATTTGGGCATTTTTTAGCATCGAAACACAAATGAATAATTCATTTAAACAAAAATTAGTATGAACATGGTAAAAATATAATCTCACTACTATAGGTTAGCAGAAACTACTTAATAAGTAATTAATGAAAATTTAGGTAAAATAATCAGCAATGTATATGTAAATAATGAGGAAGAGTCACTTAATTTCAAATTGCACTCAAGATATTATATTCGCTGTGTATTACGATTCTTATATTTAAGATAAATGAAAATATTTTTCATTTAAATAAAAATAATATAATCGTTCAAATAATAAGCGTATTACTTGTTGTTGGTTTGTGACCATAAATTCCACAAAAAGAACTAGGAATTCGTATGCTTCCAGCAATATCATTTCCAATCCCTATCAAAGCACCACAAGATGTGAGGATTGATCCTTCACCACCTGAAATACAAAACAAATTTAATTCCAGCTCAGATTTACTGTACGGTCGCTCTTGGCGGGATTTTCCAAAGTTGGCGATAAATAACATTTTCTGGAAATTCTGACCAATCACAGATGAGGGATTCTGACCAATGAAAAATGGAGTATTCTGTTTATTTTCAGACTTCGCTTGTGCAGATTGGCGAGATTTTTGGCATTTTTTTGAAAAAGTCGCCATGAGCGACCTTACACTAAATTTTTACATTGGTTCCTTATAAAAACTTCAGTACGTGGGGAACAAATGTTATTTTATTTTAACTTTTAAAATGCTTTTTATAAATGCCCGTAGTTCATTGATAAATTATATTGTGTATTAGAAGCATAACTAGACTTTATTTTAATTCCTTTTATTTCCATGTCATTTTTATTGCAGACATAGAAATTTCAAAATTGGATTTTTATGAATAATACTTTATGTTGCTCTTCATCATTTTGTCTTCTTATTTTTCATTCTTTTAAAATATCATTAGATGATAATAACTGCAGAAAAATAGTTTATATGACTAAAAGGAATATTTTTATCACAGCCTCATTATGAATAGGTTAATGATTTTGTTAAATGTTACTCACCTTAATGGTTTTTGAAAAAAAAACTCTTAATAAAAATTAAAAAGATCATTTTTAAATAATCATGTTCACAATTTTGTAAGAAAAATGAATTTCTAAAATTAAAATTAGTTCCAAAATGTACTTGATTAAACACCATTGCTTCAGCTAGAAATACATTTATACAGCTGATTTAAATATGTAAACATATTAATTGCATTTTTAATCGAAAATACACAATAGAGATCCCATCACTAAAATTTCGTTTTTTTACAATAGCTCGATTTTATTCCTAAATAATTAAATTCAGTACCTTGCTATATTTTTACTTATTTTATACTTAAAATAATAAAATAGACTTTATTTTATTTTTAATTTATTTTAATTAAATCATTCCTAGTTGGTTATATATTAGAATATAATTACGAAAACAGAAAACAATGTCAAATTGATTATTAATTGAAAATTTGCTTTGCATTTAGGTTACCACTAATTTAATAAACATCCATATTAGAGTTTCGTAATAGTGCTGTTGGAATAAAAATTTAAAATTTTTATTTTAATTCTCATTCAAACTAAATGAACTTAACTCATTTGTACAGGAATGAAACAACTGATTTTCTTATAGAAATACTATTCAAAGGGTCTAACATTTCCATGTATACATTCAAGCAAATGAGTTATATAATTAATTTTCTGAGATGCTGTCTCACCAGAGCTACCCCCAACTGTCCTGGTGTGGTCATAAGGATTCTTTGGCATACCAAAAATGAGATTAGCACTTTCCCACCACATGCATGTCTCGGGGACGCTCGTGACTGTCACGGGAATGGCACCTGCTCTCCTGTATTGAGCAGCTGCAACAGAATCCTCTTCGGCCACGTGCTTTCTAGCTTTATAAATACCACAAGTCTGAGCCATATCTAAAACAAAGGAAATATCTTATTATAGTAAATTATTACTGTTATAAATGATCAGTTATTACAATTAATTATCAATTGATAAACCAAAAAATATTTTTCTGTCATGACAAATTATACAATAGAATAGTTGAAATGGGAAAAAGAATGGTAAGTAAATATATTTATTAAGAGCCATAAAATTCACCAAGCATTTGGAAAAATTTGGTGCGCAATGGCAAATGTACGCAAATGGCAACATAATTACTGTATATAGTTATGCAAGTCAGTTACGACTGACAATCTGTTTAACTATATTAATATGATTAATAGTACGTTTATAATAAAAAAATTGACGGTTTAGTTATTTTATTTGTATATGCACACAAATAATTATAGAATTCAATTTAAGACCGTTAGTTTTCAAATGAGCATGTTTGTGAAGCTATATTTAAAAAATAGTTAGGGCATTTCTTTTTCTAAATAATATCATACAAATATAGCTAATGAAATTATTTCGTATTTTTTATTAATTCTGAGAAAATTATTCAACCAAAATTCAAGAGAATAAAAACACCGTTTGTGTTCTTCGAAACACTGACTCTTTAAAATAGACTTCATTTTTTCTGGGTCATCCTTGATGATGAAATATGGAAAATTTTAATGAATCAAATTCTTACAAGAATAAACAAAAATGAACTAATCAGGTTTTGACACATTTTTATTTTTCAAATTTATTCAAACAGCATTTACATATATTTACTCTTAAAATTGATTTTATTCATTACAACTTTAATTTTTTTATAACGTATGATTAATTTTTAACAGTTTGATTATTGATTTTAATCAAATTTTTAGTTTTTTGGTACTTATTTTTAATTATTTTTAATCAGCCTATGAACAAAGTAAATATCATTTTTTTTTAAATTTTATAATAATTATTTATTGCAGTGACATTGAATATATGGAAAATTTTCTACAATAAATAGTAATAATAGCACACACTAATATGGAACAAAATTGCATAGACCACTACCTGAGAAATGTTATCACAAATTAAATTTTATAATAGGTATTATATTATTTGGTACGAATATTTATTTCTCTACTTTACTAATGGCATACATATTTAATATATCAAACTTTTCTTTGGTGTGTTTTTGTTTCTTCCGGTGTAGTAATTTTTCACTTCCTGTGAGTTAAAGAGACTGCTTTCAAGGAAAGGAAATTGTTGACAAAACAATTTTCTTTTCTTTGAAACATACTAGCCTTTCATATTCGAGGCATATGGTCAAACTGTAATATGTTTCAATGTTACGCATTTAAACATTTTAATGATTCATACATTTACTGAAAGAAAGTTGAAAACATTTAGCAAAATTATACGCAGTAATTGTTTGTGTCAAACTCTAAAAACTTATATACGCAGAATAATTAATTATAAATTTTTAGAATTTTGTATGAAAAATACATATACAAAACTTTAAAAATTTATAATTTTTAAAAAATGTATCATTAACTGACGCTGTTATACGATATAAATCAACTTGATTCAAATTTATTTTTAAACAAGAAATGCGCAGATACCATATTTAAAAAAAGGAAATTTTGATCTTTAAAGCTTATTTTCGAAAGCTATCTTTCTTTCTTTGCACCTTATTTAAAACAAATTTTGATCTTTTAAGCTCATATGAAGCTTACGAATTATTTTTAGTATAGATTTTCTGAAGCAGTAAATATACATGATTATTTTATCGTTAAAAATATAAGAAAGAATTTAAAGATATTTCTTAATATTTTATTTCATATATTCTTAACAATAAAATGATCGTGGGTAATTCAAATTTTAAAACAAAAGGGATCTGTCCAGGAAAAATATTAAATAGTGTTTATCAATTTTAAACTATTGCAAATCAAACACTTTGACCACATTTTGCAAGTCACAAATATTTCATAAGCCTCATTTCGTTCATATGGAACTTAAAAAAAACTATTGAATTTTCCATATTAGCGGTATTTTTAAAATTTAAAATTATTGTATATAAGAAATAAATAACAAAAGAAAGTGGCTTAAGTAGTATGTTAAACAACATAGTATAATATTGGTTAAAGTATCATCACTGGAATCTATCTATTAACAATAAAGAAAACAAATTACTTTTATAAATAAGGATCATTTAAGTAGAAAGCCGTCAATCAATGTAGACGCAGACTGCATCTACATACAATGTAGATAAAGTCACTAAAATTTCAGAACTTTATAAATTTCAAAATAAAATTTCAGAACTTTATTGTTTCCAGAGAGTAAATTGGGATTGTTGTGTATCAATATCATTTATTTGCATTATCAGACACAATTTTCGATAAATCATTAATCGTCATGGCAGTTTACATATTTCAATTTTTCTCACTATTCTAAGAATAATGCTGATTAAAAAAAATAAAGTTTCAAGCTAGATTCTTTATTTTTAGCAACAAGTTTCCTTTCTTAAAAAATCGTTGCATAACTAATATGCATTCTTTTCAATAAAGAAAGACGTTTTTAACAGAATAGTGGTGACATCCAGTGTTGAACTTCTAAACTATTTCTGTGATAATATCATTTATTAGCTTTTATAATTTAATATTTGAACATCTGGATTATATATTATAAGTTTGTGAGTTTTTATTTAAAATTAAATGTTATGATTTCTATTTCTTTGCACATTTAGGATTTTATCGCAGTTGATAAATTTTTAAGGTGTGAAGCAAAATTCAAATACAAACAAAAGACAAATGTTTGAATTCCTCAAATTTAAATATAAATTAATTGCATATAATACTATTTACTGATTAGAATTTTTAAGGTAATGATATTTTTAATGTAAAATACTATGTTTTGATTTTCGCAGCAAGCAGCACTTCTCAAAATTTCAGAATTTCAATACAAAAACTGTACAGAACTGTAAAGCAAAATTAACATGAGTTATTCTTTCGCATATTTTGATGTAAATGTTATACTTCATCTAGCTTAAGCTTTTCTTAATATAAATATTTCAAGGTAAAACGTTGGAACTCAAACATAAACTCTGTCATTTGCTTTGCAATTTTTTTTTTTTTTTTACGGAATAATATTTGAAAAAAATGAAATAAACTATAGGCAAATAACACTTTTTTTTCTCAAATTTAATGTCTAATATCTTTAATAATTAAAGATCTCATACGACACAACTGTTCACATACGCTTGTTTTCTCATTTATAATACAAGAGTCAATATTACAATAGTAAAATCAATATATAATTTTCTAATTTGTTAAATGTATGAAAAATTTAAAAGTTCAATTAAGAATACAAAATTCAGCGCTAAAATTGATTATGAAAATTAAAAACTTAACTTGAAGACGTTTTTTAAATTTGAATCGGAAGAGAGAAATTTAAACTGGATACCTTTCTTAGTGGATAATTAAACTTCCGATTGGTTATCCGCGAAATTCCGTGAGGTGAATAGTGTGAATAAATCACAAAATTATGTGAAACAGAACAAATCAACATAAATATGCATTTGAACAGTTTAAACACTCTCACTATTTCTTAACATACTTATTTCTTGGGGAATAATAAGATTTTTCACTGCCTTACTTCATATTATTTGTCAAAGTTTTCATTTAATGTATTAAATCACATTTTTTTACTAGCGGTTGAAGTTTGTTTTTGAAATTTAGAAAGTTAATGGGTAAAGTGGAATTATCGGAAGTTAAACTTCACCCAGTAAATCGCTCGCGAATAATCGAAAGTTTACTGTATACTGATATTTAAATAGATATTTGTTGTAAAATAATTTATTTACTTTTCTTGTTTTTAACATACACATATTAATTTTTTTGTTGTTTTAACTATAATTTTGAGTTTGACAAAAAGAATATCAACTAAATATTTTTTCACTGTTTTTAAAGATCATTCTCTATTATTAATCAAGTAAATAAAATATAACAATGTCTCCTTCTCCTGTTACTGTCCCATTTAATTCGTTTTCTGATGTCAGAAAAATTACACAAAACGAAGCAACTTAGAAATTCCGAGCAAATAAGCATAAAACTATGCCAAAAATAATATGTAATTTTTCAATTTCAACAATTTGCAATGTTTTTCTGGGTTACCTTTAACACCAATGGCCTCTTTACAAGTAAATGGGACACCA
>JAPDSC010073321.1:0-20014 GCA_026290005.1 Latrodectus geometricus | reverse complement strand
TGTGTGTGTGTGTGTGTGTGTGTGTGTGTGTGTGTGTGTGTGTGTGTGTAAAAGGTATAATAAGGAACTTCTTAATATAACAGTAGTCTAGAGTTCTCTTTTTTCGAGACGTCTCGAATTGATTAAGAATTATTATTTCCATAGAGCAGCTTTCAAGTTTGTGTAAGTAGGCAAGATACTCAGGCAGTATGACATTAATAGTCAAGAGATTTTCTATGAGATTCAACCCAAGAAAGTATATATAGGCTTCTCCATGCGTCAAAGTTCTTTCATATGCAGATTTTCATTGAATTGCTATTCAATAAAAGAAACTGCATGTCCTGTATATATAGTGATCAAAAATGTAACGGTTGATAGAGAAAATTATGTATAAACAGATTTTGTATAGAAGTGGGTGTGTGGAAGAACAGAATTGAAATTCAAGCACTGAAGACATTAGAAGACTTAAAATTCAAACTGTTTAAAATGTTCACTTATAGGAATGATTATGTTTGAAAAGATTTCAAACGTGAATTGGCATATATTAGTAAAAACGATAGATAATTCCAGCAATCAAAAAACAATCAAGTTGACATATCTTCTTTGGATGTTACATGAGCATGCTACGCAATGTTCATAATGTTATCAAAAAAAAAAAAGTAAAACAAATATGTCGAAGCGCGCAAGCATGAGAAAGGCGGTAATCGAAGATCAGGATCTCTTCGTCTAATCTAGTTTCTAACTTAGACATCTCCTTGTGATTTCTGATGTTTCAGCTAATATAAGCAGAGAATCCGTCATGCTGAAACCACCTATGAACCACAACTGAATAATTAAAACAACAACAGTAAGAATTAAGACCTCTAATAGGAAGATGCTGCATGCATGGCCTGTTGAACAACTAGGTATAATATATTGTTTCTAAAAGTTTTTGTGCACATTGTTTGTTTCAACATAAATAAAACATATTTCTTTTAACTCTGAGTCCTTATGTTATGTGACTCCAAATATGAGAGTTATAGTGTTAAATTTTCTCTAGTAAGAAACAGTGTACCTATGAATGAATGAAACATTTGCCAGAAGAGTAGAATCAAATGAAATTCATGAAAAATGCTAGTGTGGTGAATTTTCTAAGCAGATAATCCTACGGAGTAAACTCTTTCTTTCTCAGACCTCACGTAAAATTTCCAGACAGATGCATGGTTCATACACCCCATCAGCTCCTCCCAACAACAAAATCACCTCTGAAAGTATAACATGATCTATTCTCTTACAATTTCCATAGAAAATTTTTCAATGTTAGGTGATGAACTAAACTCCAACTAAAAATAGCTCTTGGTAAATTCTTCAAGCTATCATTCCATTTCATTACCCGACCGCATATAATGCGATGAATTAATAAAATGAAATGATTCATGTTTCTCGGAAACAGTGGATAAGTGATCCATCCTTAATTCAACCTGATGGTTCATGCCGGTGGATTTTTTTTATGAGCAGTTTTACTGAATTCTACAACCTCTACTTTGGTCTACATATATACGGTTTTCAAATAACAGATTCACATGAAGTGAATTTTTATTTGGAAGAAACACACAATTTACTTCAAATTTTTGTTAAAAGACTGAACTTCAAATTTTGAAATCAATGAATATGTTTTGAACCTTCAATTATTAATATTCAGCGAAATGTTACATTCATATCGCAACAGTAATTGCTTCACATATACATCAGGTTCGAAATTTATGCTTCATAAATTTGTGACAACATCATTAACTTTCTCCGGGAGAATTTCAAGGATTTTGAAGCGAATAGATTTCTTTAACTGATCTGAAAAGGCCAACTGCATTACACGTAGGATTTTATATAAACACTCTACCAAACACCAAGTGTTATCAGGTCGGGTGAATAAGACGGCCTTTTATTTTTACAGTGACAATTGATGAGTCATTTCTCACCAAATACATATTTGGAACTATTTCATGAAAGATGTAACATGAATTTGTGTCTAGACTTGCTTGAATATTACTGTATGAAAATAAGCAAAAATAAGGATTATACTGTTTTCGATTGTAGCATTTTCAAGTAGTGTTATGACAAAACTCAACATGGTTGCCAGCATGCTTTTTCAAAGGACTCTTAAAAAAAACCCACTATAATGCCACATTGAACTGCGTCACGTGAAGAATATCGTGGCTCTTCAGTACAAGAATAGAGAAAATTTGATATTTGAAATTTTTTGTTGTATTTTGTGCCTCTGCAGCTACAGAGACTTAACCGGTTTTCTGTATAAATGTGATTCCACGCCTTTAAATTGCTTTATACATCGCTTTTCGATGAGCTCTTAAACCTACAGTCAGAATATGTTTTCTGGTTTAATACTTTAAATATATGAAATTGTACTATCTCACATTTACCATTCTTTTACTATAATTGTCATTCAGATTAAAATAATTGTTGATAATTAATTTTGATCGGTAATAGTACGACTATACATTCCAGTTAAGCAAAAATCATAAATCTTCAATCATTTTCATGATCATTTAACTTCTCTATCTTCCCATATTCACAAAGAGCACCGAAACTCCAAAGAAATATATACATTTTCTTTCTTTTTTCAACTCTTTAATTTTATTTTTTCCACTTCCTTGCAAGCTTTCAAAGTTTTACACATATTACATATAAATAATTTTTATATGCTTGTAAAAGCTTTTCATTTTTTTCTTCGTTAATAAACGAAAAATGTGTGTATTTGGTTTTTATCATCAAATAAAATGTATGTATTTTAAGATTTAATTTTATTTGGTACGCAATAAGTTGATATATAAAATATTGTTTTGTAATATTTCCGCATAGAAAAACAATTTTTATTATTTTAATATTGCAAAGTATCTTTTCGTTTATATGAATGGAAGTGTAAATTATAATTTAATAAAATATATATACTTAAAGGAATTTTAATTAATCTGCGAGAAATATTTACGTGAAAAAGTCTCCAAACAATAAAATATTATCATTTGATAATATTCAAAAAATTAATTTTGGTTTTGGAAATAAATCATGCACCTGAACAATTCATTAGATTCATTTATTTAGAAACCGCATTTTTAATTACATATCATTCAAAGATAAATCTAAAGAGCAGCATTAGATTTTAGAGAACATTCGTTTTAATCTCTTATTGAAATCAAAATCGCCTACGTAGACATTTTGTCATTAATTTTGATGATGAAAATTTATTTTTCTATTAATAACACTTTGCATCATAGTAAATAATACTTTGAAAATTTAAACTCTAATTTCCTTTGTTATTAGGCAAACTGTTTACTTTAATATATATACACAATCTTCACTTGAGAGTATTTCCAAAGACAACTTACTTTCAGTTCCAAAATCATTTAAATTTACAGATTAAATTAACATTACCTTTTTAAAATTAAACATGATTATTACTCTTAGTAGTTAATAACCTTCATAATTAACTTTCGATTTTTAATTACAACTAATAATTCTACATTCACAAAACTTTGTTTACATCGTAGATTTCCTATTTTAATTAATATGCTATTTCTTATATCAGTTATTTAATAATTTTTCGCTCATATGACAAATGATTCACCATTCGCTCTTGTAGATCTTAAAGACACCTTATAATCAACTCTACTAACTGAATTCATTTTCATAAATATTAATGTCAAACTATATTTATAATGCAAGTTTCAGGCTCTTTAATCTCTAATGCAGCGTACGTAGATAGAAGCCGTTGATTACTTTATCCCTTAATCCAACTCATGTCTTTCATTAGGTTCGGACCTAACTACTTTAATTAGGTTCTGTTTGAATAGAGCTGCACTATGTTAGTATTTATTCAAATTATGTGTAACAACATTTATTTCACTTCCGATCTGTTTTACCATATATAATCATTGTATAAATTATTCAACTAAATTATAAATTTGTATAATCAAAATACTAAAATATTTTTGTTGCATCACAAAAATTAGTCACCCTTATTGCTAAATGACTATATAGCAAAAAGTACAACCACATAAATAAAGTAGAATTGAAGATAATGAAAATATTACATTTTTAAGAATATGTGAAGTTTTCAACTTGAAGTTTAATGCACACATAATTTAAATAATCTACTTCAATTTGCAGCATTTTCCAATTTTCCACGGTATTCTCAATAGACTAAAAAACAACTATCGTGAAAGCTTCTAAAACTATATAAATTTAAATTATTTATAATTATTTATCATAAAAACGAGTTTCCTATTCAATTTTATTTAGTGAAGAGAAAATATGGTGAATTTTCGTAGTAATTGTTCTTAACTGAAATGCAGGCCCTCACAGCTTCTTTTAGAACGATTGTTCAGAAAACTTCATTTTGCTTTAAAGTATAACAAGAATTTAATTCTATGACGACTGAGCACGATTTTCATCTTATCAATTTCTTATTATCATTGAATAATGCCTGAACCAAAAAAAAAAAAAAAAAAAAATAATAATAATAAAATTGAATGAAGCATCTCAAAGGGAAGTAAAAAGAAATAAGGCATCACTTCTTAAAAGTCCCATTTAGCTTGAATTTTCTTTTTCAACTACAGAAGTCGAAGGTTAAATACTTTTGAAAGAAACTAAGTGTCAGGACTTTGACGTTCTTTGTTAACGCTTCAAAAAATAATGCTGACGCCAGTGGAAAGAAGAAACATTTGAGAAGCATCGTAAGTGCAAATTTCGAAGCTTTTGAATATTCAAAAGGTGACGTTCTCTTTTAACCCCGCCCCTTTCCTTCTCGTCGTACACCCCTTCTTATTCTCTCCTTATTTCGCATCATTACATCCCACTAACGACGATAAAAAAACGAACGTTAAACAACGAAACAAACTGTTAACGTAATGGATATTTTATAACATGCTCTTAAAATTTTACGCTTATATCTAATAGTTAAAATCGAAACAATTCTTGATTTTCGCTCGAAAAGAAAGAACGAATGGTATTAAAACAAAAATTAATGTTAAAAGTAAGACTTAAAATATATTGCATTTACATTTTTATGTTGTAGTTTTTTTTTTATTGAAGTTTTGTATTTTTCCAAATTTTTATACATTTGATAATTAACAACTATTATAAATGAAAATATAAATTTATATCTTCTGTAAACAATGAGATTAAAAATGTATTCGTTATAATTCATTTACTTTTATTATATTCTTATGTAGAAATTAAAATATATGTTTTGATTATTCTCTTTTATTTATATTTTATTTAAATTTCATTTTTGCAGTTTCTGAGTTGAATGTTCTTAATATCACACGATGATCTTAACCTATTTATAATTTCAAATGAATATGAAAATTAATAATTTAAATATCTAATGTCTTGAGAATTTAATATGCAACGTGAATTTTCTTGGGAAAATAATATTAATAAACAAGATTTTTATAAAATTTAATAGTAGAAAAAATTTTATTTGAATTGTTATTTCATAATAATCACAATAATTAAATGTCAATACTTAATTGGTAATACTTTGTTAAAATAACATTTAAATATAACTTAAATTTGAAAATGTTTAAATAATTTGATTATTGATGAATTAAATTTTTTTGTTAAAATCTAATATTTCAAGCTAGTTTTAAAATAGTCCTTTACTTGAATGCCAGTGTAATTAATAAACAAAACAAAAAAGTAAGTATCAATTCATTTAAAATAATAAATTAACATCCTATTATAAAACATTAATTACTACTTAATTGATTTTTTATGAAATCATTAGTGTTAACTCAAAAAGTATAAAAATTGATGCAAACTCTGAAGCTAAATTAATGACCCAAGTGTTTTTTACGTTAAAGACTATACTTTAGAAAGTTGAGAAGATTACGCCAATTCTGACATAAGCAAAATTGCCATTTTTTATTATTCACATAAGTATGGAAGAAAATTTTATTTATGGTAAGAAGAAATATTATCATTTTTAACAAACAAATATTTAGATGTCGAAACTGGTACGTATTTCTTCATTCTGTTAGTTTATTTGCTGGAAAACAGAGTCATCTGTACTTTAATCTCTCAACATTCGTATAAAATGTCATACTTGCAACTAAACTTCCTGAAAGATTTATGCGATTAATTTCAGAAAAACTGTAGAACAATTTCTTAGAGTTTGATTGTGAATATTGATTTAAGCATCCTTAATATTCCTAATTAAGATTACAATGCATATATAATTATGGATTACCATATATAATTATAAATAACAATAAGAACCACATATATAAATATGGTTTAATGAGGCAAATAATGACAGATTACCGAATAGTGTTTTTTTAAAAAAACGGACACATTAAAGTTTTTTGTTATTCACTACATTCCAATTTACATTTATGCACAACAGTAATGATTATAATCTATTGTTGGTAAAATTTTTATTAACCAATCGAGAAATAATTTGAATTTAATTCAAAGTAATCCAAGAAGGTAATAGCTGGAGGTAGATCAATTTTGATCTATGTTTCTGATTTATTTAGAAATGTATTAAAAGTATTTAAGCAATTGTTTAATTTAAAAGAATATAATAACTAGAAAGTATATTTTGGGAGAGAAATAGTAAAATTGTTAAAAAATTATTAAAATGAAGTAAAATCTTTTATTAAGCTGGCTAAATATTAATAGACTAAAAATATACTTACCAAAAGGCGTAAAATTTATACAAATTATCACTTTAAAGTGCTCATCATCTCCTTCAATAAATAAGTATTTGAAATGGATTTAAATGCACAGTATTCTATATACATGGAAGCAGAATCTAAATTTAAATATAGACTAGAGTAATCTCTTACCTAGAGCAGGCATAATTAAATTTATTATTATAGATAATTATGTTGCATGATTTATGAACTGCAATCAGTTTTTCTAAAAAATAATTATCAGTTTCTATACGAATATGACAAATAAGAAATCCTTGTTTCTTGTCAAATCACACAATTTCTAATCTTATAAATTTTTAGAATATTAAGAGAAAAAAAACTGCCTTCATTTAAATAAATAAATGACAGAAACTAATTAAAGAGCGCTTTCTTTTCAGTTCTTATTCTATTGCATTTATTTTCAGTTTTCTTTTCGTCTTTAAAAGTTAGAACCACGTAGCCAAGGTAAAAATATTTTTATACTTTTAGTCATCTGGGAATTCACTCAGACAAGAAAGAACAAAGTACACTTCTTTAGAAACTATGAAAAGATTATGTCATAGTTTCAGTTCTATACCCATAAACGAAATCCAGCAATGATTTTTCGAAGACAAGAAATTATATTTTGCTTATTTTTTTATTTGTTTTGTGAAATCTAATTAATATGATCATCAGACTGTAATCAAATATAAATTTTTGTTTAATTTGTATATTTTTGTTCGTACTCACTTTTAGGATAACCAAAACACTTAGGAAGTAATGTAAAACGCGGGATTTAACGGCCTAAATTTAATTTATGTTTTACTGATTTACGGGGTTATTTATTTTATTATAAGAATTTAGGTAGAAAAATACTACAATGTGCCTTAACGTTGTTTTTTATTGATTTTCTTCGCGTTGACACATGAAAATTTGTTCTATTCTTTACAAATGCCAACGTGTGATATTAAATCAATAATGAATAACATTACTAACATTTCATTGAGTTAAGATAAACCATAGAAAAATTATGTAAAAAATGTGCTATACCCACACATTTTTAGATATCTTATAATTCTTATATTTTTTATTCATAAACTTATAACTTTCCGTGTAATGTCATACAAATAATAAAATTACTGTTAAAATTTTAATTTTAATAAGTAATTGCTTTTGCTTAGGAAGCACGAGAAGATATTCTTTAGAAAAAATTTTATTTGAAGCATAAAATTTTATTATAGTTTACTTTAATTTTTATTCCTAAACTAAAGAGGCAAAAAGAAATTTAAGAAAGCTTTAATTCTTTCTACATATTTCGAAAATATAATTTTTACTGCCTTGAAAACAATCATTTTTAATTTAAAATTAAAAGGTAACATTTTTCTCCTAAGTATTTAGAACGAATTATATTCTTTCATAAGATTTCTTTACTTATGGTGCATTATTTAAATAATTTTGAAAAAATTAAAAACATAAATTTTATATCAAAATTCATTAAAAAATAATAAGCCATCGCATATGTTTATCAATATTAAATCTGGCCTTTAGTGTCAAATATGTTATAAAAGAAATATATTTCTGATTATTTTAATAAATATATAATTTGTCTAAAAAGAGAATAGAATTTTAACTTATCTTTTAAATAATATTCACTCAGAAATATTTATGATTAAAGATAAGATTCTAGTAAATTAAGAATCGTTATAAATGAACTTGCGAACACTTAAAAAATTATCATTGTTTGGAAATGAAATTAGAATATTATTGAATTTTATTCTTGTTTTCATTGTAAAATAATTATGCATTATAATAAGATTATCAAAGTAAATGATGTTAATTTTTGATATTTGTTTGCACTGAAATGAAAAATATATATTACATAACATATTAAAATATTTGATACTAAGC
Organism: Latrodectus geometricus; assembly: GCA_026290005.1. Lineage (NCBI taxonomy): Eukaryota > Metazoa > Arthropoda > Arachnida > Araneae > Theridiidae > Latrodectus > Latrodectus geometricus. The sequence goes on along the minus strand of JAPDSC010073321.1, from coordinate 11,459 downwards.
AAATGAAAACAATTTTATGTATATTATATCGCTGTGGATGAAACGTTTTCAATGAATTAATTAGTGTGCAACAATTTGCAGAAAAATATTTAATATAAAAAAAATGCTGATGTTTAAAAGTTTTTAATTAATTATTATTTCTCTTCTATTTCTTTTTCATTATAATAAATCTTTTTCATTCTTTTTCATTAATGTTACAAAGTACATATACCTCTAGAAAGTATTTATTTTATTATGTAAAAAAGGTATTTATTACTTAATTAACAATATTTTATTTTTACAGCTCAGCTGAAAAGCACCAATTCTTTAGTTGCTTTTTTGTGGACTTTGGTAATTATTTCCCTGCTTTCTACAACAAGACTATAACGCTTATGATAATTTTGATTACGAAAGATGCCATCTGGATGGTCTTTGCACTGAAGTAAAGAAACGCTTTGTAAGTAACTTACGATACTGAAAAGTATAATCATATAAAGCAAGAGTGAGAAAATATTCTTTGTTAAACGACTCAAGATCTTGTACATCAAAGTTTAGAAAAAAGTTTACTTCAAGTATTGATGATGAATAAAGAACTTTTTATAAGCAACTTAAAATTTAGAAGCTTTTTGACGATGTGGTTTAAATCTAAGAGATATAACCCAATAATAAATCGTATTTTGTTATGTTTCATGCAAAATGAGTTAGTGATGTATTTTTGGTGAAGTAAATGAACAATTGTGTAAAAAATACTTTTGAGAACCCTATGGTGTTAAAAATATTTATTTAAAATGATTCTATGATAGACTTGAATGTTTGAAAAGAGATTTAAGTCTATGGCACTCATGAGAGTGATATTTTTTTTTATCATGAGAGCGTTATTCCTCGATATTGAACACATATTAGAATGTGACAAACTTTATCTTCTATAAGTAAGAAATGTGTTGTAACTTATAACATTTTCTTCTTCTGTGGAAGAACGAAGTTAAACTGTTTTGGATGATATTTAACTAACCTAATAACAGTTATAATTTTTTCCAAATGACGTCCCGTTGTTTCTGACGTGATTTTTAAGTTTTGCTTATGAAAATTCATGTTTGCTGGAGAAATTCCATGTATCTATAAGATATGCAAATATGATGAGAGCTTCATTATATAGTTTGATACCTTTTACGTGCGTATTTGCTTCATGAAATCCATTCAAAAATACATGACATTATTGCGACAATGTGAAGTGATACATAACAATGACCGGAATCATATTTATATCACACGTGATGCTTGGATAAGTAAAGATTCTTCAAACAAGATAAGTGGCCATTTTAGAAAATCACTTGCAGATGAGATGAGTAAATTTTTTTAAAGCCCGTTCAGTTACAAGCTGCATTTGGTGAGAATTTCTTAACGGACACAAAGTAAATTTTTAGGGAGCTGCAAATCTATTAATCAAATGCATCACTGTCATGTAAAATATGAGAAAATTCAAGAATTTTCTGTGGATCTAATTGCTTGTAATGGAAAAACTGAAACTATAAAACATTATTTGTTCTGTAATTTTTCGCCTTTAACTTTGGCTAAATAATTTCAAACTGCATCCATTTTTGTTTGTTAATCAATTTTAAAATTTATTATAAATTTTGTGATATCAAATTTATTTTATATATGTTAACATTTATAAAAATTATTAAGTTTCATGAATATAAATTAATCACACATGATAAGAGTACTAAATTTGAAATCTGAATACAAGTATATTTTAATTTTCAAATTAATTTGATGCATGATTATATATGTTCATAAAATTCTGCAGCATGAATCTATGGAAAATAATACAGAAGCTTAAAAATACGCATCTTTTTAAATAATTTTAACTTAGTTTAACTTCTTACTTGGTTAAAATTAGAAAAAAATTGAACTGTCACCAGCACACTAGCTATTTAAAGAAAAAGTTGATACTAGACAAAATTCTTTCCCCTATCCATCGAATCAGCACTTTTTCTCATTTAGCAGGATTTTAAACTTAGTCCAATCATGCGGAAAGTAATACAGACTCGATTAATTAGAAGAGAACTTTCCAGTGTCTTTCCTCACTTTTTACGTATTACTTCGTCTTTCTTTCTCAAATCTGGGCAGATTCTTTAAAAGTGCCATTAATCAAACAGTTTTATTAAATTCAGTCATACCTTTCCATGTGCTGATGATGTAAAAAAAAAAAAAAAAAAACAATTTCCATTTAGAGAAATGAAAAATTACTTTAAATAAATGAGAGTCATTTCATTTTGCATTTAATAAACAGTTTTCTGCTTTGTTTATTTAAAATGTGATTCTGTTAATAGCTGATAATTGTTAATATTTTTTAAATGTTAAAGCAACTTAACTTCATAATGAGTATTATTCTTAAACACGTAGAAAGTTCTTAATATGTAACATTTAATACTCTCTAGCTCTCTATTAAATTTATGTTATTATGATTGGTCAAAGAAATGGAAGCATATTTCTTACTGGAATATTTTTAATTGTAAAAGTAATATATACTTATTTGAGAACAACAGCTATTTTTGTTCCAAAATAATGAAATTTCTAAATTTTAAATGAATGAAAAGATTATTTACACTTATTAAAAATTAAAGAGTTACTTCATTTTAATGACAAAAAATTTAGCTTTTCTTTCCAAAGTTCAATATATTATGCCATTTATTTATATTATTAATAATATTATTTATTAATATATTATTTGCAAAATATCTACGTTTTGAAAGGTAGAAATTAATTTACTTAAGATACTTGGAATTTTTTTCTGGATTTACTTAAAATGCTGGATGCTATAATTATGTAAACCCATAATGTTAGCGACTTTATCAATTTATGTTAGAAATGAAATAATTGTTAATCCATGTGAAAATAACATATACAGAGGCTATGACAAATTAATATTATTACAATTTCATTTTTGCTGGAATTCTGCTTGAATATCACTAGTTTAGGTAATTTAACCACACTCAAAAATAAGTCAAATATTACTACGTTTTTGCGCTGATCTTAAATTAAAAAAACATAACAAGATTTATTTACTCTTTATTTAAATAACAGTATAGTTTACAAAATATATTACGTTATAATGTGAATTTTGGGAACAAAATATTCAGTATATTTTTAAAAACAACGAAGAAATAATATTTTTAGAACTTAATAGGTTTTAATGGAATTTAAATTGAAGAAATTAAAAATATATGTGCATAACTTCCATTTAAAAACGAAATGTTTTGACTAAAAAAACGTTTCCTTTGACATCTAAAAATGCTTTATGAAATGAAGTAACTATTTTGTCACAAGGCCAATACTACTTTCATGAAAACACATTGTGAAAATAATGAAAAATAGATAAAAACATTTTCTGTTAAGTTCTATTCATTATTAGGAAAGCAAACATACAATATTTCACACTTAATTTCTTTTTGTAAACTATAAGCTTGTTAATTTTTATTCAGAACAATAATAAATTAAGATTTATTTTTTTCTTAATTTTGATTTTACATTATCCAGTGATAAGACTGAGATGAAAAGTAAATAAAGGAATTAATCTTAAAATATTATAATGGAAATGTAAGAAACGTTTTTAATGTAATAACTTATTTTAGTTAGGTTAAAATGGAATAAATGTAAAATGTTCATTTCGTTATTCATTATGGCATGTTTGAAAATTCAATGGACATAAACTTATACTTAATGTAAGCTTTGCATACTATCCTAAAATATCTGCATAAAATTAGTTCTAAGTCTCTCAGTGATAAACAATACTCCCAGATCTCTGCAATGAACTTAGAGAATTATCCGATGGATTGAGTTAAATTTAATTCTTAAAATTGCATAAATTAAGAATAAAATATCGTAAATGCATTAATGCCAGCATAATTTTTTATTAAGAACTAATCATTATAAAAGCACAGTATTTCCGATTTTATAAAGCGATTGGGATGGATATTAAAGAAGAAATTAATTAATTAGTAAATTAATATTAATTACATGAAGAAAGATAAAAGAGCGCTACTAACCGACAGAAAAATTTAAATTAGTTGACTATGAATGATACATTTTTGCAATGAAAAATGCTTTATCAGAGTAATTCTTATAATTAGAGATCGATTGTTCTGCAAAAAAAATACATATTTTAGTATAATAACTCTTTTAATTTTTAAGAAATGTGATTAATCAAAAAAGGCACATAAACGCAGTTTAATTATTAACGAAAAATCCTCAAAGTAATTTAATTGTATTAGAGCTAAGTCTACATTTATATTAATAAAATCTCTGGTCTATGTGATTTCTATACATGGATAATTATTTTACTCTTAGGTTTAGATTGAAATTAATAAAGCACAAAGAGCAATAAATTCAAAAATAAACCATGATGATTTTATTATTGATTTTTATAAGCACAGATGGATCGACAATACTAAATTATAAGCTGATGAATTATGATTACATAGCGTTATATTTTGCATAATAAAATATACTTGTATAAGAATAAAACATTATCATAAACTGATTTTAAGTCGTAAGTTGAGTATTTTATGATTAATTGTAAATTGTCATGATTCAAGCAGGTTAATATGTAAAGTATTTGAATCGGTAAAAATTATAATATCTTAAATTAATAGCATTAATTAATGAAACATACCTCTTGATTTTTTTTTACTTTTTTAGGTTTAAATATTAATTTGAAATTTAAAAAAAATTATTTTATCATATATTGGAATCATTGACAAATTTAGACAGTGTAAAAACTTTAGTATGAAAAAGCTAATATTACTTGTTATCTTATTTAAAAGAAATCCATATAATCTAGTTTGTATATTAAGACAATTAACACTTGTTAGAAATAATAACTATAGTTTAAAATAATTAATACCATAAAAACAAATTGTGTAAAAATTATGCATTTACATTTTTGAAATAAATATTAAAATATTTTGCCTCTGAGAGAAAATTTATTTTAGAAAAATGACAGCGAAATTTTCATTGGATGATTTCCGAGATTTTTTTCTCCAGCAATTTCAATGATGCTTCTAAACTTTCTCATCTTAATCTCACAATAATTAAAATTTACATGTATAACAATAGCACATTATGCAGAAAACATGTTTACATTTAAATTCAAAAGACTATTTTCATTTTTGTAAGTGTTGTATATATTAGCGCACGTTAGAACTTCACTTTGTGTGTTAAAATGTAAATTGGCTATGTTGTTCTAAACATTGCCAAAAATTTTTATACAAAATGAAAATTATAGTGTAGTTGAATGTTTATATCAGTAAGCACTGTAATATACACTTTAACTTTTCAAGAAAATAACACGACAAACTATTTCATATTTAAAGAGCAAAAATCATTGTAAACTATTGCAAAAGTTATTTTAACAATATTATTGTTTGAGAGGAGCTTTTTTTGCAGCACAAGTTATGATACGGTCTTCCTACAGAGTCATGACATTTGGACATCTTTGCGCATGTCGAAAATACTCATAATTTTAAAATTAGAAAGTTTGTTGTAAGAGATGCCATTTTGATTATCTTCGGAAATACAACAAATTGATAGAATATGTGCTCGTTCCTAAAATTAAATATTGTTGTTAACAATAATAATGATAGTTTATTTAATGATAATTTCAAGAGCTTAAAAAATGGGAAATAGAATTGAAACAATCTCTTTTATTTAAATAGAATTAAAACAATCGGAAATATTGTACTCCATTCTTCTTTTTTTCTAAAAATATTTGATGTGGAATTTTTCTTTCATTTGTACAAGTGTCAGACTTGTGGGTGGACTGTTCCCCTGATTCATAGAAATGTACAGAAAATTTTATTGTCAAAATCTGCGATTTATTTTACATTTCAGTAAATAATAAAAAATTATTTCACCAAATTTTAAATGTCCTCTTATAAAGTAAACAATATTTCTTACAAAACGCGATATATAATTTGTCCATGTATTTTTATCCCTGTTATTTCTATTTTATTAAGAATATCAGGGTAAATAATTAATTAATTTATTGCAAGTACTTTTATTTGGGATATTTCAAACCTTAAAATATGAGCAAATTTAAAAGAATTTAGAATTAGAAAAATTAAGTTTCAAATTACATAATCTTCTTTGAAATTCACATATCCTTCACTTTTATCAAGATTCTAAAAATCTACACTGCAATAAACAATGTATTAAAATTTTAATTTTTTTTCTCGATCATTTAAGATAATCTGACAAGGAATTGAAAATTCTAATAGATGATTATTGATTTATATCCAAAATTTAGAGATATTAAGTGTCCATTTCGTGGTTTTATAAGAATTTTATTCTATCAAAATTGATTAATTATCACACAAAAATATAGAGGAAATATAGAGATATATATAAATATAGAGAAAAATTGTGATGTCAAACCAAAACAGTGAAAAAATAGAAAATATTAAAATATATCTGGTTAGTATGTAATCTTTTTAACTCAATTTGTCAAAATTTTGAAGAAATAAGTTTATTTTATACGGACTTAATAAATTTGAGTAAAATATTAAAACTTTTAATTTAATTGTAATTTTACTTAAAATATAAGTAAAAAATCTATTTTTTAAGCAACTTACAAGCTAAATGTATTTTATATAAATTAAACAATAAAATTAATCAAAATTTTAATATTTTAGCGCAATGTAATAAATTGGTTTTTTTTCACTTAATTCAATTGTACTATTAATCATTTTACTCCAAAATACCTAAATTGTATGTATATAATAAGAAAATCTATAAATGACAAATAATAGACTAAAATTGAAAATACGTATTGTTGAATTGAAAAGCTTGGAATTTTGTTCACTGATTTTTCTTCCAGTAAAGATAAGTAATTAAAATGTATTTAAGTTAGTATTAAATTATACTTAAATGTTATAATTCCATGTCAAACTTAAAATGGTAGTAAATTTATTTGTATTATAAAAGTGATTCTAAATAAATACAATAGTCACATATTTTTAAAATTATCAACTGATTGTCTAAACTATTTTCAAATTCATTCATTTTCTTATTGATCGTGATCAGAGAAAATCTTCAGCATGATTAATAATTACAGCGTTCACGAAATATAAATTACATTTATGTGATTTATGATTACATTATTTTTGATTTCAACTTAAAAATTTAATGTTTCTAGTAATATATGCTTTATACTGAAGGTATGTTTTCCAAAAATAAAAATTAATTTGTGAATAATTGTAAATGTTAACAAGATTTCTTATCTTTAACTACAAAATCACACTAGAGTTTAAATTCAAATACTTCAAAATGAAATTTAAAATGTTTGGTCATATGCAAAAATTCTAATGCATAAATGAAAGAAAATGAAGTTTTAAATAAACTTCTATGACTACAAAATGAAAAGTTCTTTAACTCATACTCTAATGTATGAATAAAAGAATTTTTCATTTTGTAGGTAAAGCATTTTCATTTTGCATATTTTTTCTAATTAACATACAAAAATAACATTTTATAATATTTAACTCAACCTTATTTCTGTTGTTATTTTACTTCTAAATACTGTAACTCATGTTCATATCATTTTCATTTAACAACATTTGTTAATTAAGTGATAGCTTGATTATATGAATTATCACTTTTGCATTAGTGTTTGTTTGAAAAGAATAATCTGCTTTCAGTATTCAACAGTTTTAAGCAAATTGCAATGTTACAGCATTATTAAAACTGTAATATTTATTAACAGTCCAAATTTTAAAAAATAAAATTACAAAGCAAATTAATCTATTTATTGGTAAATATATTTATAAAAAAACCCTTTGAATAGGTTTTCCATGAGAAATGTGCTCAAAATTCAAAAGAAATGTTTTTGAACTTCAAGATTTTAGACTTTACATGATTGCAACCATTAATCTTTGAAATTTGAATTAGAATTAAATAAGCACAAAAGAAATATGAATATTTATGAATGAAAAATTGTACGTGTAAACATTTTGAATTTTCAGTATTTTGTTGTGTCTTTTATGTGATACTATTTAGTTTAACATTTATTATTTCTTTCAAATAAACAATTATTACTAAAGAAATTTGTTCAAATTAACGAATTAAAGTGCATTAATGAAATATTTATTGCATAACTTGTTGCATATATATTGTTGTATAAATATAAGTTTAAAACACTGAATAAATTAAGTTCTGATATATTGTAAAATTGTGTAATCTTGTATATTAAAAATGACTCATTTCTGTTTCCGTCTCGTTCTTAATCATTAAAAAATAAAACATTTTGGGAATTTTCCATTTATATCTCATTTTATTGTGATTTTGTGAAGATAGTATGTATTTGAAATATTTTTCCAATCATGTCCTTTATCATAAATCATAATATTTTTAAGTTATTAAGGCTTAAGATTATTTTTTCACAATTCTTTATCTGCAATGTCATACAACTAGTACTTGTTCATAGACCCTACCTTTTCAGCAAGCATTCATTGAAACAATAAGGAAATTCGTTGACTTTCGGCCACACTATTAGTCACAAAATAATTTTCAGTAATTTTCTATCTGCAATGTAAATTTTATATAATATGTTACATGCAAATACATTCAGTTTTCATTAGTTATTAAGAAATAACAAACACTACAGAGTGTTACAGAAACTGGAGGCTATTAAGCGTGTAGTGAATTTTAAATACATAGGATGATGTTTCATCGTATCGTCTTTGAATAGAAATAAATACAAATTGCAAAACATCTCTTTGAACTATGGTAATCTTCGAAATAATTGGTATTTAAAACTAATCAGAAAATCCCGTGATCGCATGTTGTCCTTTATGACAATAATATTCAGGTCACATGAGTACATTTTCTAAAAACATTGAAATATAAAAGTTCCCATTATTTCCCAACATTGAAATATAAAAGTTCATATTACTTAAAAATGTTCCACATAGACTATAATAGTTCCACATGGACTATTACTTAAAGAACTTAGCACTCATAATGAAGATTACGATGATTTATGTATATTTAGTAAATCACGTAATCAATTATCCTGAGCTTTCAATGTAATGATACATTAGTAGGAGTCATTAACAAACGTGATTATCTATTATATGCATTTGTTTCTTACTCAACAAAAACCATACAAAGTATACCAGACATGATTTTTTTAAATAAATTAATAATGGTTGGATAATTTATTAAAAGATATATGATTCGAAAAATCATCTGTAAAGTCCTAAGGTTTTTTCTAATCTCCATTCCATGATCTCAGCTGGGTTCGAATCTTATCCGTATGCGTGATCTGGCAACACAAAAATAACGACTGTGAATTCAGACATAATTATGTCACGTGATACTGAACGAAAACGGAGTTTTAGTTTTTCGAGCTTACAGTGTTATATAAAGAATGCATCGGGCTTGCTAGTTTGAATCTTGCTTTCTTATTTTTTCATCGCGTTTGCCTAGTATATAAGATCCGCGTACGAGATCAGATGAACCGTATTTATTTTACTATATGTTTTTAAAAGCTATTTTTCGTTATTACTCAAGTCGTGTATTTTTGCTTAATCATGAATAATAGAAGCAATAAAGACATTTACTATAAATATCTGATCTTCTTATTGCGTTACCTTAAACATCTACTGTGCATGTGACTCTGCTTAATATGTTATCGTCTTCGATGACAACAATAATTTAAAAATATATAAAAATGGTTATTGCTTGAAAAATTATTTTTATCAAACTTAAATTTTATTGTCAATGTTCTTTTTGATTCGGAAATTCAAAACGTTTTAGTATACAGTAAGTATATTGAATATTCACACACGGAAACAAAAATATATACTTTCGTAGGCCGTAGGTGTATCACAAACATAGTCAAGTATTATTTTCAAATTACGGTGGGTGCTTGATAACTCCGAGCGTCTCCACAATTAAGTAAGAGAAGTATATATAAAGACCCGTGTATCAAAGAAATAAAAGTGTTGGATTCTCAATGAAATGACCTAGGTATGAAATGTGGACATGTAGGATATGTTTTAAGTGGTAAAATTATTAACAGCCTGGAACATCGACTACGCAGATGGCAGAAACCGAGGAACTCAGAATCGCCCAAGGTGTCATCTCCAGGCTGTAGCTATGATTGCAAGATGATTTAAATGTCAGTAGATGTTACAATAGAAGCCTCCGAGTGACAATGCCGAAGGAAGACCAGTATTTGGCAATATCTACCAAAAAAATAGACGCAGGATAGCGGCGGACTTATCGCATCAGTTATTGCCAGCCACGGTTATTACCATTTCAAGACAAACTATGTACAGATGTTTGTAACAGTATAGTCTGTGTGTATGCTCACAGGTTTTACAGATCTGTTCCACTCACGGCAACTCAGAATCACCAGTGGTTAGCATGGAGTGGAGAACATACAATGTGGACACCATCAAAGAGGGCTTGAACTACTTTTTCGGATGAGTCGAGGTTTAGTTTGCAGTCCGATTGATGTTGGATTCTCATATAGAGTACCCAGTACCACCAAGATAGCTTCAATAAATGCCAACATTACGGTGCAGCAGGAATGCTCGTTCGGGAAGGCATTATTATGGTTTCCAGAACAGATCTGCATGTTAAATTAGAATCATGACAGGCCAAATTTACAGAGATATAATTCTGAAACAACATGACCTCTTATTTTGGGATGCTTTGGTAGCTGAATTCGTATTCATGGATGGCAACTCCCATCCTCACTGTTCTAACATCGTCAACGACTGCGTTCAGTTGGAGAATATCTTCCGTATGGGATGACCAGCATTCTCACAGAACATGAATCGGATAGAACGTGTGAGGGACATATTTGTCCATTAACCACCTCCTACATCTGCATCTGAGCTTGTAGATCATTGCTTGCTGAGTGGAGTTATCTACCACAAATGCAGCTCAATAATGTTGTCCTCACTGTGCCTCAGCGAAGCAGGTTTTGCTTGCCATCTGGGGATTGTATTTCTTCGTATGAGAAATAAATGATTCATTAAGTAGAATACTAACAATTTATTGTTTATTTATTGTATTGGTTATATGTGATGCATGAGCTGCAAGAAGCTATAATCTTGGTTTGTGGGCATTGTATCACCCCATTTCTTTTATTCTTTCTCACTTTTAATACATGGTCCTTATGAATAAATCACGTTTGCTTTTTTTTCTGCAGCTCCGATAATATCCTTAATTTATGGACATACGTTTAATTAAACTTTTACTAAAAAATTTTCATATTCCTTCTTTCATAACTGTGTATAGGTTAATTCTAATTTAAAATTTTGTAACTAATGACTGTTTTCATAAAGATTGCTGTCATTACAATGTTTGAAAATGAAAAAATGTACTTTCTTTTAACTAACATTTTTTCTTTTTCTGCATCGTGAGTATCATGCATACTACAGTGCATTATTTCTAGTTTAATATCTTTT